>CAUYTI010148724.1:0-34844 GCA_963575145.1 Galago senegalensis
GCAATAACTGAGAAAATGACATGAAGGCTGTGTTGACCAGTTTGATGGAAGTATTTCAGAATGCATGTGAAAACCCCCACACTGTACCCCAGAAGAGTATCAATGTACATAGTTAACATTCAATAAAAAAAAAAAAAAGGAATTTCACAGAAGCAATACTGCTACAGTCCAGGTACTAATTCTCTGTTGATTTGACTTAAGATAGTGGCTGAAGACAGCATAATGTTATCTGTATGAAGGATGCCTCGCACAGATCTGACGATCTAACAAGTGTGTTCTCAACAGTCTTTCCAGTGTAATTCTCCACTGAACACAAATGTCTGTGCATAGGATCATCCAAGTACTTGGGGAAGATGGATGGCTTTAGCTTGACTTAAACTTGTCCAACCTGGGACGCATATGGGTTCAGTCGATCAGGGAGGAACCCACGCGGTGAGACTGGGAATGAAGGCAAACACGAGAGCAAAGGACATCAGCCTACTTCAAGCTGAAATAGTCTTTCAAGTCCCCAAATCTGCTATCATGTACACTACCTAGGTAACTCTGAGAAAAATACCTTCTTTGCCCATATCAAATTAAAGAAAGGCTTATTGTAGATTACTCAAACACTTTACACATTAGGGTGTGGAGACCTTATATTGGGTGAGAGTTTAAGTCAGTATTACTAATTCCCCTCCTATAGTGTTGGTGTCATGGACTGCTGCCCACACAAGTTGGAGTGCAAACCGTGCTGTTATGCACACACAGGTGTTCTGAGAAGAAACTTTTCAGGGTTTAATTGTAACTGTCAGCTTCATTCATAAGAAAACATAGAATCTCTTTTTAAATTATTCTGTATTATTAAAGTCAAATATTTATATCGTTGTCCTTTAATTTGCTATTTTCTTGATACCTTAAAGACAAATAAGAATAAATCACTTCTGCATCAAGAAATAGATACACTGGTATGACCCCACCAATCACCCTCCATCCACTTACCTTTTTCTCTCCCCTTCTCTCCCTCTCCGCCTCCCCATATTCCTGGGGTAAAATTGGGTTATAGCTTTCCTATGAAAGGTATAAATTAGTTTCATAGTAGGGCTGAGTACATTGGATACTTTTTCTTCCATTCTTAAGATACTTTGCTAAAAAGAATATTTTCCAACTCTATCCATGTAAACATGAAGGAGGTAAAGTCTCCATCTTTCTTAATGGTTGCACAGTATTCCATGGTGGGTACATGTGAATCTCTCTAAATGTAGAATATAAATGTTTTAACACAATAACTAAGAAAAAGACATGAAGGCTATGTTAACCAGTTGGATGAAAGTATTTCAAATTGTATATAGAAACAGTAAAATGTACCCCATGATAGTATTAATGTACACTGTTGTGATTTAATTAAAAAAAATTAGAGGACATAATGAATGGAATTGTACTTTAGGGTACAAAGAACCCCTAAATTATTCCTTTCTATGACATTTGGTAATCAAAATCTATTCCAATTAAACTCTTTTGAGACAGTAAAATAGATACACACAATTACAATATTTTAAGTGTTGGAAGCCTCACAACTTCATAAACTTTATATCATGCATAATTCAGTCTTGATAACAGCATGCCTTTAGTACATGATATTTTGGTCAGCACAGATTTTAAGTTCAAATAATAAGATTCAGGCAGATAATATAATAGCATGCAGTTGGACATCTGGGATCCCTGGACAAAAAAAAAAAAGCTAAACCCATTAGCAACTGAGATCCTGCAAAAATATGAAACTAACTTGTGTTACACATTATGATTTTATACAAGATAACCTGTAAATTAAGATCTTACATTTGTAACTGCTCACACATAAAATCTGCATAACTATTTCTAAACAAGGTGTGTGTAGGCTTACTTCCATACATCTAGTCACATCAAGAGGATTTTACTTGACAACATCAAAGTTTTTGAAGAATATGATTAAATACATATACCCATACAATGTTAGAAAATAAAAGGGTTAAAACTCTATAAAAGTTTTCTGCGAATGTCCAGAGAAATGCCCACTCATTCCATTCATACTCTAGAAGATAAATACAGGATATTTTATGTTTCAAATGTAAATTATTTCAATAAATATTTATTCCTTAAAACAAGTAAAATTTTATATTGAATCATATCATTGCATATTGAAAATTGCTATTAAAATTGTAGACAAATATTAATGGGACAATAATTTACTGAATTATTTTAAAATTTCTATTTCTTCTAATAATATTTATACATTTTAATTTTTAAATAATTATATCATTGTGGAAAATATTGATCAATAAATAGATAAATTAAAACATGCAGTTCCAACAAAAAGACAACCAGTATGAATATTTCGGTAAGTTCCATTTTTGTCATTTTATTTGAATACACATACACAATTGCAAAATGAGGAAAAAACTGAGTTTAGACTCCTATGATTTTCCTGTTACAATTTTATTTATTTATTTATTTTCAGTTTTTGGCTGGGACCGGGTTTGAACCCACCACCTCTGGTATATGGGGCCAGAGCCCTACTCTTTGAGCCATAGGCACTGCCCATCTTGTTACAATTTTAATGCAACCATTTTCTATACTATTAAATAGTCTTTGATCATTAATTTTTAATGACTATAATATTGCACCACTCAATTACACTTTCATTTACAAAATAAATATGAATATGTGTAATATTTTCAATTTGTGGTTATTAGGAAAAAACACTACAAAGGACATCCTTATTCATCATAATTTTTTAGTAACAGAATAATTTGCTAGAGAACTCTAAAAAGACACAAATGCATTTACTGCCAGGATGCTATCTACCAGTTCATGAAAATGCCCTTTTCTGCACATATCAGAAAGCTCTAGGCTTTAATTAAAAATTAATTTTTGTCAATTTTATTGATATAAATTATAGAAAATCTCTATTTTTGAGTTTCCTATTGAGTATGGGCACATTTTGCTGTGTTTGGGGTTTCTTTGTATTTCTTTCCTTCCAATCATCTTTTCATGGTATGTATTCAGTTCTAAAGAAGAGAGGGTGGTTGGTTTTATATATTCGAGGAGTCAGGTATTAAGAATGTGTGTATGTTTTCTATCATACTCATTGCCATCATTGCAATTCTTTTCCTACAGAAATGTACAGGAGGCTGTAAATGAATAATATTTATATATCCATGTTATTCCAAAAATATGATAATAGATAATATTAACACCAAGAGGAAGCTAACACACATGGATTTGTGTATGCCTTGAATATACAAAATTTACTCTCACTTTATAAAATATTCTATTTCCTATTTCAAACTGAAAACAGGCAGCATTTAAATTCTTCTATCTAGGGGAAGTAAATGAAATGATTGGCTTAATAATAATGTAGTAGCCAACTAAAGAACAACTTTTTTTTGTTTTTATTAAATCTTAATTGTGTACATTGATGCATTTATGAGTTTTGTACTGATTTTATATACAATGTGAAATGCTTACATTGATCTGATTAAGGTGAAAAAAAGACATGACTCAGAATTTGATTATGGAAATGGGGAGAAATTACCAAGTGTAGATAAAGCGTAAACATTTCTTTAAAATAATCTCTGCCTCATCTGCTCTAAATATGGTTGAATTTGAGACCAGCCTGGCCAAAATAGCAAGACCCCTTCCCTAAAAAATTATTAGCCAAGGCCATTGGCACACACCATTAGTCCCTACAGCTACTTGAGATGCTGAGGAGGGAGGGTTCTTTGAGCCCAGGAATTCAAGGCTGCAGTGATGATCATCCCACTATACTTCAGCCTGGGTAAAAGAGTAAGACCCCCCATCTGAAAGATATACACGAACAAAATTAAAATAAAATAAAATATGACCAAACATATGCTGTCTTATTCTGAAAATTCTTTGTATCAGAAATATAACTTGATTCTAGTCCTACTGATATTCCTGCTGTGGAATTCAGTATTAAATTGGATCATGATAAAAATAGCTCCATACTTCCATCAATGACTAAGAAACTTAAATGATCTTCATTTTCAGCAAGAAAAGGAATGAGTTTAGCACTCAAAACCACCTTTAATAGGTCCCAGAGGCATAAGCATACAATTGTATTTGTGAAAGAATGCAACTATGTCACAGAGCTGTCATTTTATGAATTTGGAATTACAGGTGGATTCTTTGTCAATTGGGAAAAGTGGGTGAAAAGTATTTGCTGTAGTGTAAAGTTAAGTACAACCATAGCATATATCAGAGCTTTTAAATAGATGTCTCCGACATGGCTTATTCAAATAAAAGTATGTATCATTTAAATGGTTTTTCGTAAATAATCTACACGTCCATATTATGAAATTCAACTTAAATTACTTGATACAACTCTTATTAAAAGAAAGAAATGCATTTTTGATAATGAGAAAGAGAGTTGGATAAATTGGTAATTAAGATGGTGTATGACACAGGACGGTGGAACTCTCGGGAAGGGAATTTGCCACTCTATTTTTTATTTATATAGTAAAAGGAAATTGTTTAAATAAGTAATCCCAGTTGTTTTGTATTAATCTGAGCAATAATGTGAGCTTAATATTATTTGAAAAGTTCAAAACTCTTGGTAAATATTTGCACTTTAACTATGAAATATGTTAGTTTTGGTTCGTTCAGTCAATCTCATTTAAACTACACTGAATACATTAACAAAACAATAATACATATCGAGTCAAATTAAGGGCTTTTTATGGCTTATATATCTATTCACAGGAAGTTAGAGAAGAAACTATCTTTGGGAGAATGAAAATGGATTACTAATAAATCCTAGGTGATTTATGAGTGGTTAACTATCAGCGATTAAATCCAAATAATTATAAATGTCTTCCCAATGGAGAGATATAATTTAACATTGAGTTGTAGAAAGATGATAGAACAAAGTTTGGAGAAAATGGAATCAAGTATATATTAGTCAAATATCAAAGATGAATTAAAGATCAAAGGGTATTAGAAAGTCTGTCAGTCTTATGAAGATGAAACATTTCCAGTAACACCGTGTTCAAACTTAGGGAAGAAATAAACATGGAGCAGTGGAATTGATCTTGATTGGCTGGAGTTAAATTTAGAGAGATGTTTTTTGGGCAAAATGAAAGCAACACATAGCACCTGACATAAATTAAGAGTTTAATAAATAATGGAGAAAATGTAAGACTGAAAATCGGTGGGGAAATATGTCCCTAAACTTCATCTGGCTTGAAAAGTGTTTATTGAATGTCAGGTTTAAAATAGCTCCTCAAATATAAGACATTTTAATCAATTAATCGACATCTAATTTGATATTTATATCTTGCTAAGTACAAATTAAACACCTGCATATACTCCTGAAGGTTAATACACTCAGGAATGGAGTTGCAATTTTAGTATTTTAAAGTTCCACGTTAATTAAATGGTATAAAGATGAATTCTTCGCATACATTTAAATGGATTTTTCTGTATATTTTTATGTTTCTTTTTTACTTCCCTGATTATTTAAAAATGTCCACTATTTGTATGGTTAACATGAAAAACAATCACATTTACTGCAGAAATTATGAAATTGGAAGTTGAGTTACATCAAAAGTAAAAATCAGAAAAAGGACTAGGAAAATCCTCATCTAGAAACTGAGAAAATTTAAAAAAAAATTAAACAGGAACTGTGATTTATTTGAACCTCCACACTGAAGGACAGTGAATTTGAATTGGCAAAAATATAAAATACAGATATTTATATGTGGCATGAAAATGGTTTCATGTGAAAATATATTATATTATATTATATTATAGAAAATGTGTTACGTGTTTTCATGTTATTTAATTCTCCAAAATATCTTAGCTGGTATTTTGATCATCTCTTGTTTCTTAAGTAAATACTTGTTTTACGAATTAAAGGAATGAATTATAATTTTCTGCTTTACAGATAAGAAAGCTGAAACTCAGTGATCAACACATTTTCTAAGATCATTCAGCTAGGAGGTGACAAAAAGTGTTCGGTCATAATTCCAAAGCATATTCTGTAATCATATCATGCTAAATATTACTACAGAAGAAGTCAATTATCCCTGAATTGAGAGAAATCTCTCTCATCGCTCTTAGTTTAGAAAGAGGTCTCAGGTAACATTCTGAAAGCAGCCAAGACAAGGCTCGTGATAAAGTAGCGATGACCCAGCTGGCTGATGACTACAGTAACCAAAGTTCACACTTGAAAGGTTCCAAGAGAAATTATTATGACTAGTTCTCCAATTCTGTTCAACTAATGATTCACCTGAAAAGTGCTGGCTCACAAGTCTGTCTCTGTGCCTTCCTTATCCAAGTGTCTCTGATCTTCAACACAGGCTCAAACCACCTTCTCTTACTTGAAATATCATGTTCAACTTATCCTTATTGCAGAACTATAAATATAGATTTTATAAAACTTTTTCTATCTTTTAGAAACTATACATGATGAATTATTTTCACCAAGTAAATTAAAACTGCCTAGAGTCAGTTGATTGATCACAGGGAGATCTGAGGTATCAGTCTGTACATAAAAAATTCCACCTAAATCTACCAAGTTTCCATCTGTTTCAGGACAGGCAGAGGAATTATTAGCAATAGTAACATTTTCATTTTAACGGGCCTACTACTAAGTGAGGCTGTAAATTAGGTTAAGAATGTTAGCAATTCAAAAGCTAGCATCTGAAAATTTCAACACATTTCCAGAGAATTGAGCTCACAGTACTCATGTCCACATCTTCCTTACCTGACATTTTCATTTAATTTACATTTACATTTGATTTAATGTAAGTTAAATTCTTTAGTCAGAGATAATTTTGAACACAAACGATCTTAGGATGACAAAGAAACAAAATTTAAAGAATTTAAAACCTAAGATATCTATTAACCACTGTCGAATTCACCATTAGAAAGGTGGGACAATTTTAGATCTCAGCCCATAGAGTTTGATGTCTGTTTCCTCACAGCTTACCAACTGGAGGTTTTGTTATGTGCTTGGTTTGCTTGTTATGTTCAATCTAATAGGTAAGAAAAATATGTCAGTTTAGTTTTAATTTGCATTCCTCATATCACAAGTTAGGTTTCCCCTCTTTACTTATGTTTTTAATCCACTTATGCAACATGCTTTGTGACCTGGCTGTTCATAACTAGCAAATATCTAAAATCACTACATACACATTCATTAGTTCAGTAATTCTCTTCTAGAAGTTTGTTGTTTACATCTAGCACATAAAATGCATGTATGGATTTAATGTTTAATGTCATACATGAAAATGTAACAAAAATCATCTAGACTTCGGCTTTAATAGCAAAATACTGAAAACATATGAAAAAGATAAGAATTGTCTCCCTTATTACTACTTTTAACTTTGTATGGAAAGTCCTAGCTACTGTAATAACACAAGGAAAAAAAAAATAGTATATACATATGAAAGGAAGAAATACAACTCTTTCTTCATAGAATTCATGATTCTCTATGTAAACTCTCCATCCTCCCGTCAAAATGTACACCACAATACTCAATAAATTAATAAGCATGTATAGCAGAGTCACAGGATACAAGGTGAATTTATACAAGCCAAGTATATATACAAGTATATACCCATAATAGACCATTGGAATTTTAAATTAAAATAAAATACCACTTGCTAGAGTACAAAGCATAAGTATAAATCTGCAAAATACATATATAGATTCTATATGTGGAAAACCACACAATAATTAAGAAAAATATCAAAGATTATATAACTAAGTATGCCGTGTTCTGAGTCAGAGGACTAATTTTTTAAGGTGTCAGTTATTCCCAAATTGATCTATAGATTCAATGAAATCCCCATAAAAATCTTGGAAAGGTGTTTTTAAATATCAGCAAACTGATTCTACAGTTTTATGTAAAGACAAAAAACTAGGCATAGCCATCACAATAATTGAAAATAAAAAAATTGGAAGATTAACACTAACTGGTCTTAAGACTTAATATAAAGCAGCAATAATCAAGAGAGTGTGATATTTGAAAGGTAATAGACACATATGTCAATAATCAGAATAGAGATCAAAGAAATATACTCACACAAACTTGGTCAACTGATCACTGAAAAAGGAGAGGAAGCAAGTCAGTGAATAAAGAATTTTCTTTTCAACAAAAGTTTATTTTCAAAACCTTGGACCACCATAGTCAAATAAATCAAGCTGGATACAGAACTTACAATATTCACACACAGAGAAAGTACAAAACTGTTGGGGCATCAGCCCCAAACTTCACAGTAGTTCATTCCCAGTGCTTGGTGGAGACGGGAGAATGAAGGAAAATGAAAAGACAGAGGCAGATTTGAAGTTTTAAGAACATCGTGGGCTGAGGGATTGTTTCTTGTTGTGAGGACCCAGCAAAGACCCCGACTCCAGGCCAGCTGTGTATTTATTTCATACATCCGGCAGGGGAAGGCCAGACCCTTACATCATAGTTCTTGTTGGCTTGCATTTCCCAATTAAACTGTGTCTTAAACTAGCTACTTTAATCAAACTGATTCTCTTCTTACTTATCTCATTCTAAGTTATTTATGATTCTAACACAAAGCAAAGAACAGAGTGACCCAGCCCCAAGGCAGGACAGCAGAAGTGGATCTATTGAGACCATGCACACAAATTTCTCAGGGAACGATTAGACACCTGGAAATTTGTGGAGGATGAGCCTGGCCGTGCCATACTGAGAAATGGGAGGAGGACACTCTCTCATCTTGGCACCAGGTGCTCTGTCAGTGAGACAAGGCATTCCTGCTAATCTACAGGCCCCTTATCCGTAACTGTTTCCAACTCCCAGCATCAACTCTCCAAGACAGAGCAGCTGTGTCACCTCCTGGGTGGGGCTAGGGGAGAGACAGAACTTTAACAATACTTTTCCATTACTTTAAAGGGCCAGAGGCTCTTACAACCGACTGGAGAAACCTGAGTATTGCGGTCATAATGTGAGTGGGTGTACGCTCCTATAAATCCACATCTCTCCAGTCTCTAGTCATCATTTTCTTAATTAAATTCCTAAACCACTTGTAATAAACCACTAAAAGTCAGTTTTAAGCTTATGAAATCATTATCTGTAGCAAAGCGAGCACATCACGGTATGACTCTTCCGTTAAGTCTCCACTTTTCCATCTGCAACAAACAATAGACCTAAATGTAAAATACAAAACCATAAAGCTTCTATAAAAAGATAGAACCCCCCCCCAAGGACATACTATCAAGTCATCCATGTTTTTAACCTTCATGTGAATGAAATGTCTTATTGTGTGAAAGTATTTAAAAAAAATAGCATCTGTAAAGTATAAAATGACATTCAAGTTGAATTCATGGCCAAAATCATATATTCATTTATGAAACTAGGGTCGGAAAACAACACAGGTGTAAGGGTTAGGCAGGTTGTGTAAGTGACTGGGTCAGGCTATGTCCAATTCTCTTATATTCTAGGATCTACAGTTGACATCTCTCACATTTGACTCTGACACTTCCTGTTTTATTTTTATTGTAAAGATACATCATCATTCTTTCAATGCTTTCATGTTTTGGCTTGTGATTATCTTTCAAAACAAATTTAGAGCCATTTTTGAGAAACCATGAATAAGTCAAAAATTGGTGTTATTTTCAAATGTGAGTTCTATCGTGGAACCAATGCAATGCAGACAACTTGGAATATCAATAAAGTGTTTGGGAAGGAAGTGGCTAATGGATGCACTGTCTCTCTATGGTTTGAGAAGTTGTGCTCTGGTGATTTTAATTTCAGAAATGGCCCACATAGGCAACTGAGACCAAGGTGGATAAGGCTGAGTTGAAAGTTGTAGTGGAAGCGAATCCCCCTCAACCTACACATGAATTAGCAGTGAGACTTGAAGTTACTATTCCAACAATATTGGACCATTCAAAACAATTTGGCAAGGTGAAGAAGCTGTATAGATGGGTTAAATGTGGATTCAACAAGCATCAGAAGAGAACTCACCATGAAGCTTGCATCTCTTTGTTGTCACTACATAAAGATGAGCCACTTCTGCACCATATTGTTACGTGTGATAAAAAATGGATTATTGACAATCTCAAGCACTTAGCACATGGTTGGATGAAAATGAAGTTCTGAAACATAGTCCAAACCTGGATATTCATTAATAAAAGTTAATGGTATCTGTTTGGTGGTCCAGGGCTGATACTATCCACTACAGCTTCATGACACCTGGCTGATGGATTACAGTGGGTGTCTACTGAAACCAACTGGATGAGATGATGAAGACCCTTGTGAGTAGGCAGCCAACACTGGTCAATAAGACAGGCCAGTCTTCTTGCAAGAAGACAAATCTCAACCACATGCCACACAAACAGCAATGTTCAAACTATAGAAACTGGACTTGGACTCTCAGTCACCCACTCTATGTATTCACCGGAGCTTGCACCAAATGACTACCACTTCTTCCAGGCTTTTAACCATTTCTTGTAAGAAAAAAATATTTAGTTCCTAACAAGCTGCAGAAAATGCCTTCAACATGGTCATGGCCACTTGCTCTCCAGGCTTCTTCACTACTGGTATAACTAAGCCGCTGTTCAGATGGCAAATTTGTGTTGATAGTGTAGGAGGATACTTTGATGTAATTTTATTGCTTCTCATTTGAGATCTAATAAACTAAACTTTTCATCTCAAATCATACCTTTTATACTTAATGATCTATAGAAAGAGGGAGATGCTGATAACCTATGGTGACTTTCATATGACCACTCACATTCACTGATTTTGCCAAACAAAATATTGGGAAAATTGGGTTAGCCTAGGGCTGCCATTGTAAAACATCTCTGCAGGAATGTATCTTCCTCAAGATTACGAATTAATCCTGTCGATTCCTTTTACAACCCCCAGTACCCATCCATGGACCTGGTATGCCATAAGTACTCAATGAATATTTCTTGGTTTATTGATCAATCAAATGAATGAATAGAGGAACAATCTGATTATTATCTTTAACCCAAATTTCCCTGGTCAAAAGTCCACTCCATTTAACATTAACATGGCCTCCATGTTTGTGTGACAGATTGTCATTGCAAAGTAAGTGCACACACAGAGATGCACAACAACTATTGAACACAAATTAATACAGAAGTGATATTATTGAATATGTCAAATATATAAAGAGTTAAAATGTTCTCTTATATTTGCTAGTCCTAACTAATAATACTTTCTATCAAAAAGTACTCAGAAGCTGTTGATTTTTTAATCCTTTATCTACACAGGTGTGTACTACCTAAAATTCAAACAGAAACAGGAATATCATGTCAAACTTTTATTTACATCATAAAAGCCTGATGTTAAATATAAATCGAATTAATGCTATCAGAGTGACCTTGAAGAGTAAACATTTTGAATTTAGGGTGAAATATAAGTAAATCTGAGTCAGAATAAACAAAATAGCAATCATCTACCCTGGGACTATTTGAACAAACATTAGTTGACAGCAAAGATTTTAAGTTATCTTTCAAGTGCCCCGCCACCCCAAACATTCTCCTTCTTATGACTAAAATTTCATGGAATAAGCTGACATATGTTTTTATATTGCTAGGAAGAAAAGCTACCACAAGTTGTTGTTCATGGATTTGGACACTATCAGACTGTGCATTAACACAAAGTGAGAATGGGTAACATCAAGGTATTGCGGGCCCTCTTTTGATGCCCCAAACAAGCATACACTTGAGCAAACACACTACACACCCACTTATGAAGACCTGCACAAATACTCTCAGGTAATGACAGTCCTTCTTATTTAATTGTGATTTTGAAGCAATCAGAAGAGGACGTCAACAGACTTCCAGCACTGTATTCTCCCCGTCCCTCACCACCATCAGGGCACACACTCTTCTTTCCTGCCAACTCTACCTGACTGTGCCTCAGTCCAGTCCTTCCATACGGCTTCGCAGGCCACCCCATCTCACCTGCCTCTGGACATTGCTGCCGACAGGTTTTCTCCTTGTCCTCTCTGCTACATTGAACTTTCTCCTTGTACTGAAAAATTTTCACTCCCAAATACTTATTTACCTCTTTTTTAAAAGAAAAGAGAAACAGAAAACTTTCCCTTGATTTTGTATATCTTGTAAGTTATCACTTGATTTTGCAATAAAATTCATTAAAAGAATTATCTTTGGTGATTCAAATCTCTCGTTGCCCCTACTCTTAGGTCCACTCTTCTCTGGCATTCACTCACAGCCTGCTGACCAGATTGTTTTTATTTTAAAGGCCAACATCCCCTGCAATGTTAAAGTCAACATCCAGTTTCTGGATTTCTTTGTTTGAGCTATCAGCCAACATCTGGGGCCCTTGGTCACCCCTTCTTCCCTAATATCTTTCTTTACTTAATTTCCAGGACAATGCTTTTTTATTTTTATATTTCCATACTTTTACAAAACAGTTCTCCAGGTGACCTCAGACTAACTCAGTCCTCCTCTCTTTCTCACAGTTCTCAAGAATAACTGGAGAATGTGCTTGGAAAGCAACATCTTAAGAAAAGGGGGGACTAGCTGGCTGGAATAGCCCAGGCTCTAATCTAGTTGCCCTAGGAAGGGAGTGATCTTCTATCCAGGTGTCCTCAAACTACGGCCCACGGGCCACATATGGCCCCCCAGGACATTTATCCGGCCCACCAGGTGTTTTTGCTGCTGCTGCCTGTCCTGCTTAGCAGCCGGCTCATCCCAGGCCCCAGAGTCCGGCTCTCCAATGGTCTGAGGGACAGTGAACTGGCCCCCTGTTTAAAAAGTTTGAAGACTCCTGTATGCTTTAGCCCAGTGTACCCTGTAGCCCCCAGGAATGGGCTGCTTTCTAAGATGCCTCATCCAAGGTCTGGTTGGAACATGTGTAGTCAGGAATCCATCTATCCTGGGTGGCTTTGCAGAGCTCTGGGGGACTGGCATGCAACGAGTGCTGGGCTTCTGTTTTTCCCTGCTGCTCTCCGTGAGCTGTAAACCTGCTTCATATCAGTTGTGTGTTCTGCCTTACCACACTCAGACAAGCGGTGGCCATGCTCCTTTAACTACGTTCCATTATTTGCCACTCTTTGCTACACTCCTTTACTGGGTATATTTCTGCTAAAATCATCTTGGTCACAGCCACAATCCACTCTGCTAAACTGGTACAGGAGACCTCTCTGTGTAGTGTCTGCTTCTCATCGGCTCTGCCGGCCCCACTCCATGCTTCTTGAGTCAACACAGCTGCCAGGATGATTGTTTAATGATTTTAATCAGAGCATAGCTCTCTATTCCAGTCAAAACCTGCTCAGCACCCAAACACATGAAGTCTGGAAAGTGGACCAGAGGGCTGTACGTGACCCAGACCGTCAACGCTGAGCTCATTCCCACACTCTTCCTCTCAATTTTTTGCTGTATTGTCCTTGCCATTCCTTGAACTCAGAAGAAGATTCTTACCTGCCTTGGGGTCTTTACGCTACTACAAATGCTACAAAATTTCCAGATAATTGAAGGGCTAACTCCAACTCCATCATCTTTAGGTTTTATTCAAATATTACTTGGTTGGTGTTTGTTTGATTAATTTGACTCTCACCTTAAACCTGGCACTCTGAATTCCCCTTGTCATTATCCACTTTTGTTATGACTTTGAAGATCGCTTTGTGACACACTGTAAGTATTATTGATTTTCTGTTGTCCATTATTATACTAGAAAGCCTACAGAGGCAAAGTATTTTATTTGCCTATTCACTAAAAATCCCAAATTATCTGAACACAGTGGTTATGTTAACAATATTTATTGAATAAATGAACAATAATTTTCAAAGCATGACTTTATGTCATGTTCTAATTTTTAACCTAATTGTACCACTTCACATCTTTTAAAATTATTCCTGTGTGTGTACATGAGTCCGTGGGTGTGTGGCTGTGTGTTCTTATAATCTGCCTCATATTTATTGTCAGTGTACTCCAGTGGTGTATTTTTTATGAGAAAAAAAATGTGAGACTGTGCTCGACGGGAGATCTCAAAGCTGAGTGTTTTCACCAGCTCCCTGTACTGGATGGTGGAGTATTGATAGCTCACTGTCAGAGTTATTAATATTGTTTCTCAAGGAATCTTGGTTAAAATAAACAGATGCTTTGATTCATGCTTCATTAAATAGAAACAGGCCTTTTCTATCTCTGTCCTCATCCTGTGCCCTAATTTTCTACAGATTTTTCACATCTTGCTGTGATATCACAGCAGAGTGATTAAGTGTACAGTCCAGATTTAGAGCATTGCTTCAGAATCTCAGATTTATCCTTTTTTAGTTGTGTGTCCTTGGGCAAGCTACTCATTGTCTCGATATCCCCATTTCTCCATATGAAAATTAAAGATAAAAAAGTACATCTTGTAGGATTTTTGTAAAGATGAGTTAATATATCTCAAACATTTATAAGTGTGTCCAACACAAAGTGTTATCTAGAACACACGGCCCACGTTAAATTAATCTTATCTCTGTTTTCTGCTACAGTATCTAATTATGGCTTCTTTCTAGATGCTTTTCAATGAATTTCACTTTTCTCCCCCTGAGAACTTGCTCAATGGAATCTTGTAGGGATTGAATCTTTAGTGATGCAGGACAGAATTTGCTTTCTTTTTTATAAGGAATTGCTACTTATACTTTTGTGATGCTATGAGACTCTCTCTATCTCTCCTTTCCCCTCTCATTCTTTTTCAAATCTGAGTATTCTGTGTTTACCAAGGGTGATTTTCTTTGATGTCTATATATTTTCCTTCAGGACAATTATTTTGTCAGATACTGTGGCTATGGATAGAGAATTTTAAATCTCCCTGTTCAGTAGAGTTACACGCACGAGCATAGACACACACACACACACACACACACACACCCCTACCTACAACTCAAAAGTTTTTAAGCTTTAAAAATATATACAAGTCTCTCAATGCTGGGAAATTTAGACACCTGATCCATCTTGTAAAATATCACAAGGCTTCCTAGCTAGCTGTGGCTAAAAGCTTTTTTGTTTGATTATGTCACACCTGGTATTAGAACGTTACATCTGTGAGATATAAAGCCACACTACTATCATGGTTTGGGAGCTCTGCAGTCCTATCACAAAGATAAGATGGTAGTTCTAATAACTTCCTTATCCAATATGCAATGTTACAAATGCCTGGGAAGTTGGCAACTTCTTCATTAATGCCTGAGCTACGGTCTCTATAAGGAACAATGCGGCTGAGGCCCTTTTTGAAATTATCACTAATATTTGGTGCCATTTTTACACTGAATTCTGTGTTTCATAAAGGCTTTCTTTGCAATTATAACCAGTGCTATGCAGGGGTAAGCTCACATGCTTCCAAACTGCTGACCTACAGCCCCACATGTAACGTCTAAATATATTCCTTCTGGATTAAATCTCTCCCCCACTTTATTCCTGTGTTCTCTGCCACTCTTTTTGATTGCACACAGAATTAGAACAGGCAAATTTAAGTTCCAAAGTTGATGTATGGAGTCCATCACACGGAAAACTGGAGAACCAGACTGGGAAAACAGCCAGGCACAAGAGAGATGCTTAAATCACAGCTAAAGTAAAAACTTTACGTCCTTTCCACGTCCTTTCCACTTCTGAATGCTGTGGTGCCCGGGGCCTGCACTGGACATGGGAAGTGTGTACCCTGCAGTGTCTGCTTCTGGGAATTAGACACTGTCTTGGCTTCTGAGCTGGAGGTGATCCTCCAAACATCGCTGCTTCCCATCCCGCTCTTTGAGTTCAAAGCTCAGGATACCGGGTCTAACTTACTAAGCAAAAAGGCCTAGAAAAATCCGGATTTGGCCTTTCTTGATTCCATAGGCGAAAGCAAATTCTAGGTAGCACCAAATTTCATTGACAGGTTAATTTCCTAAACTTACAAAGCAGCTCAGAATACTTTCCAAGAAATAATATAGTTGGGGTCAATTTCTGCTAAATACATTATCAAATTAATTTTTAAAAGCTTAAAGCAGTATTTTTCAATCAGGCTATAAAATATTGCATTTTCATTATAAAATATTCAGGAAACTGTACCCAGAAATAACTACTCTTAACAATTTGATGAACATGCTTTCAGATATTTCTCTATATGCTTATGTTTCATAAAGCCTTGATAAAGGGCGGTGCCTGTGGCTCAAAGGAGTAGGGCGCCGGCCCCATATACCGGAGGTGGTGGGTTCAAACCCAGTCTTGGCCAAAAAATGCAAAAAAAAACAAAGCCTCGCTTACTAACTCAGCACCAGTTTCTAGTTGGACAGTGCTCTTTCTCTTCTGATATGGTCAGGTGTCAATAAGAGAAACAGATGCCACACTCAGCTCCAATTTCTGGAACGTATATTGTAAAGGTGATCTCACCCCCACTTCCGGGGGTTGGTCTAAGACAGGAGTCCTCAAACTTTTTAGACAGGGGGCAAGTTCACTGTCCCTCAGACCCATAAGGGCCGGTCTGCGGGCCCCGGGATAAGTCAGCTGCTAAGCAGGACAGGCAGCAGCAGCAAAAACACCCGGTGGGCAGGATAAATATTCTACGCAGGCTGCATGTGGCCCGCAGGCCGTAGTTTGAGGACGCCTGGTCTAAGATGAACGTCTGAACATATATTTTTTAAAAATTGCTTAAAGATTTGATAAGAGAAACATTTTTCTTTTGTTTTATGATACTGAACTGCTGAACTATGTAAACCATTCCAAACAGACATGGCACAGATGAAGACAGTGTTCATCAGAATTGGCAGCCATCCAAACCAAAAGAGAAAAAGTTGTTAGAGCAGAAGGACAAATCAAATCAATGGAAAAATCTGGTTTCATGAACACTTCATTATACTATTGAATAAAACCACAACTGAAACTTTTAAACTCTATTATATGTGATCAGATGACAGCACCTTGGAGCAGAAGTTTCTCATAATGTTTTTTTGTTGTTTTCAGCTCAAAGTGGCTTAACAAAGAGAAAACTAAAATACACACACATATGCACAGAAAAACATTTACTGTATGTAAATTTTCAACATTTAATCATTGTAACTTGATCTGTCAAGTCCAAAAATAGGTAAAATAGATATATTAATATACTTATAAAAATATACTTCCAGTTTTTATGGACTTTTAGTAATGCATATCATGGACGCATGTTATTAAATATTTTATCTTAGCCTTTATTTAAAGATGAATATTTGGACTCAAGTGGCTTTTTCTGTTACCTTAATATATGCTGTAGTGACAAAATCTTGGCATGCAATTACTTTATTAATTGTATAGGATAGTTGCTGAAAGTGTGGCCTGCAGGTCAATACACATCCTTTATTTGTTCATTTATTTATTCATTTATTAAAGTATGAAATATTCAAATGAAATTTTACTTCAAATACATCACCCAATTATACATTTTCCTCTAAAATTATTAATTTAATGAGTTCAGAATATTAATGATATTTCTATTATATCTGGAAACACCCACTGAAAAGTTACATTTCAGGTAGTTATAAGAACAAAATTATGAAAGAATTATATAAATCAATGAGAAAATCCTGCTTCCTCTAACCACGCACATGAGTCTAGAGTACTCATTGTTAATGAACCTGAGAGACAGACACCCACCCAGCTCAGTCTTGGAGTTATTCTGTGTACGTGAATCGTGGTTCAAAATACCTGGATACAAAGGAAAGAAGCTGTCAGTTCATCTCTGTTCAGGCCCATAACTGTAACGTTCCCTCCAGAAGAAAGAGATCCCTGGCCCTGGGATGGTTAAGGGGGGAGCAATCACAGGGAAAACTGAACCTTCCTAATTCCTGGAAGACAGCAGAATGGGAACAGCTGAGCACCAAATTTTATGATGTGTGAGTTTATTTTCTCAGGTAAACTGGCCCAGGTGGATTGTCTGGTCTCAGTCCATCAACAAAATAAGAGTTGAATAATAAATTTAACTTTTTTTTTTTTAATTCCATGTCAGATGACCCATGTGTTCTTGCTGAGTCAATACATCCCTGGTGACCTTCACACATGCTCCCCACTAACCTGTAAGTATTAACATCAGAGTACTTTATATATCACTTTTTAGGGAATGAATAAATGCCCCCTGCTCCAGACCTACGTGAGGGAAGAGTTCCAGCTCTCAGAGGACACAGTGGGAGCCAGAGCCTCTAGCATAGGAAGCAGAACGCAGACATCTTTTTACCTTTATACCCCAAACAGTCGGAGGATGCATTTTGGAGAACAGAGAGAAGCCTCCTTCTGAGTAGTATTGAGGGCCATGATATCTACTGATCTTCCAGAAGTCCTGCTTCACTTTACGTCCCAGCTCTCGGGGTGGGGGGTGTTCTGTGACCTGTCCCTTGGCCCTCTCTCCTGTTTCTATTCACAGATATGCACATTACTTCACACACTCAGCACTAGTGTGTGGAGAAAAAAGGATCAGAGCAACCTTTGCAACTGACAATTTTATTTGCATCTGTAACACCCATCAACCACAGCTTTATTACAGCTAAACCTAACTTTAACCTTAATCTTGAGCATGCCTGCCATGTTTGTGTAAAGTTTTTTTTTGGTTTTTTTTTTTCAGTTTTTGGCAGGAGCGGGGCTTGAACCCTCCACCTCCAGCATATGGACCCGGAGCTGGCACCCTACTCCTTTGAGCCACAGGCGCCGCCTGTGGTAAACATTTTTTATTTGCATAAATTTATGGAGAACAAATACAAGTTTGTTGTGCAAAGACTGCACGGTGGTGAAGTTGGTGCTTTCAGGGTACTCATCACCCGAATATGTGAATGGTAACCCTTAGGTAATTCCTCATCCTCCACCCGTCCACCTCCCATCCCCTCACCCTCCTGAGTCTCTGTTACCTATCACTGCACACTCTGTCATGCCGTAAGGTGCCATGAAGTCCCTTTTGCGTTTTGGGAGGGTGCGAGTGAGGTTCTTATATCTAACATATACATCTCTTGCTAGACTTGGGGCATTTCATTTATTATTTCATTAAGCAATGAAATAATCTCTTCACCTTCAGAAATACAGATAAATTAGAAATTCCGTCCCCTCATGTAGTCACTAACATCTCAAAGAATTTGTCCATTTGTTTTATTTTTGTCTGAATGAATTATTTCAAAACACCTGTCTTCAAGTTCTATAATCCTTTCTTCAGCTTAGTCTGTTGTTGAAGCTTTGAAAAGCATTTGTATTCTCTCTGATGAGTTTTGCAAATCCAGAATTTCTGCTCTTCTGCTGTTGCTGTTGTGTATCTCTTTGATAATTTTTTCAGTCATATCCTGAGTTGATTTTTTGAGTTCTTTGTATTGCCTTTCAGATTCTTCTTGCATCTTACCCAGGTGTTTTAAAAATCAATATTTTAATTTTTTTTAATCTAGGATATCTTCTTGGTCAAGCTCTACTGCTAGAAAATTATTGTGTTCCTTTGAGGTCCTATTATCCTGCTTTCCCCTGTTTTCTGTGTCTTTTCATTGATGTCTAACATCTAGTGATGCTTCTTATTTTATCATATTTTGAATTTCCTTCTATTTTGTGTGGGGGTTTCCTGAAGACGTGACTATGATGTTGTTTGGGTAGGGTCCCTTAGTTTTGTTTCTGGGTGCGTCTTATAGTGCAGACTGTGCATGATTTCTTTGGCTGTAGTGCACGTGGCTCCTGTGGTTGCTTTCGTGTGTCAGAACATGGTTTCTGGTCCATGATGCTGTTGTAAATTTAGGCCAGGAGGGTCTACAGGTTTCCATGGTAGTGGCCAGGGGCTGCCCATATCTATTAATGGGCTGGGAAAATGTATGCTGACAGTTGTGCTAGAATTTCCAGCATGGTATGTGTATAGACTCTGGGTAGTTTTTTAGATGCCAGGAGTGGCCGTCCTGTACCAGAATAAGTGGGCTCTGGAGCTCCAGGCAGCTGGCATGCTGTGGGCAGTGACGGTGGTGAAATGCTATCTGTGTTTCAAGACTTCTGCACTGTGTGGGCAGTGGCTGCAGTGGTCAGCATGGGCCAGCTCCCAAATCAGGAGGGGGCATTGCAGGTATGAACCAGCTGAGGTGGTAGTCATAGGAGGCCCATAATTAATTTCTGTCCCCCAGGAGAAGTGCTTGGGTATTCCATGCAGTAGACTGAGGTGCAGAACCCAAACAATCCTGGTTCCCACTCTGTCTCAGGGCAAAGGAGCTCCTGATGAGGCACAGCTGAAGTTCTACCATGGAGCGAGTGCCGTTGGCTCTGATAGTCACAGCCGTGGCCCAGGCCCAGTGGGTCTCCCTGCCCTGTTCCAGCTGTCATAGTCCACCTGATGTTCAGTTAGACCTGGCAGTTTGTGCTCGGCTTACAACTCAACCCCAGGGCACAGGCACCGCCCATAGCTCAGGACCCCAAACTCCAGGGCACTCCTGTGCACTCATCTCTCAGGGAGGTGTCCACTTCCAGGGCTGGTCACTGCAGCCTGGGCTTGCTCTTAGTCCTGGTAGAGGGACCCCACTCTCTGCTCACATCCGGGTTCTGCATGCAGCAGAACTTGTCACCCCTAAGCCTAGGACAGGCACTGCTGATCTCCACAGTCTGTTAAAAAGTAAAAGAGAGAATGAGGTCTGACTGTAGCAGCTTAGGTCTCAGAGAGGGATAGGTCAAGGTCATGTTCCGTCCTGGTAACAGTTCCTCTCATAATCTCTTTTTACTCCCTAAGGTTCATTCAGGGCTTGGGAGGGTCAAGGTGCTTCCTCTTACCTTGAATTGTAGGATTCCTGATGGGAAAATAAACTATGGAAAGACACCCTCACCCTCTCCCATGGTGGAGAGTCATGCCAGACCTTCTGGTCCTGGCCATGAGGGCTGCTTGGTTCTCTTTTCTTCCCAGTTTTTGGATGTTTCTTTTCACTTTTCTGTTGAACTTCTCTTTTCCCTTCAGATAGTGTATTCAAAGTGTGAAAGTGTGATTGTCTATGTGCTTTTTCCTTTTTTTTTTTTTTTTTTTGAAGTGGGTGAGACATGTTAGAAATGCTTTGTAAAGAGAATCATTTCTTAGCTTCTGGGGTTCCTGGTGTCCTCTTAATACCCCAGACAAGGTGGCAGAAGCAACAGGGAAACCCCCTGGACCTCCACACCTGAGAAGCTGGAGCAGTAGAGTTGGGACTCAATATGCACATTTTAAAAGTTTGATGTTATAGCAAAACTTGTCCCCAGATGTTTATAATAATGGATATCCACATGTGCATGAAAATATCTATTTCCTTACGTGATGGTTCAGACTTCATATTAAAAAATGTTGTTAAGCATTTTAATCTAAATACAAAAAAACAGTGGAGGGAGGAGAAATGAGGGAAAGCAGAGAGGAGAAGAGGAAGGCAGATTGCTAAGCTCTCACCTAATGGGCATGACATAAAAATATATACAGTGCACCCTCAGGAGAAGGGCTCAGTTACAGCTTGAACTTTACCTTAGAAATGCAAACAGTCTAGCCCAGCGGTTCTCAGACTGTGGGCCGAGACCCACAGGAACTGTATTAAAAGGGCCGCAGCATTAGGAAGGTTGAGAACCACTGGTTTATCCTAATATTCTGTACCCTCATATTAATCCAAAATACAAATACTTTTGTAAATATGTAAAAATAAATACATGAATGAATAAATGAATGGATGATTGACTAGAGGAAGACATTCCATCATCTTTTCCAGTTTCTAATTTTTCTTACAGCTCACACAAGTGAACGGCACTTTCCACATTTGTTTACCATCATTACTTCCGCCATGAATGTTTGTTTATGCCTCTGCCCCACTTCATCTCTCTTCCTGTTGATTCGTGATTTCTTGAAGTATGTTAGTTATATTAATAGTGCATTTTATGACTTGAAAATATTCCCTCTTTTATATATACATGAGTTTATCACAGACTTATAATATATATTAATTTTAATGTAGTCAAATGGATTCATCTTTCTCTTATGGTTTTTAACTACTGTCATGCTCAGTTTATTAAATTTCAGTAAATCATTTTCCTTCTTCAACTTGTTATTTTCAAATGTTTTCACTTCATTGAGCATTTAAATGGGTTTGAAAATTTTCCATAATCCCAATGCAAATCTAATAAACACCAAAATAGTAAATGTTAATCACCAGAATTAAGCAGGATATATTATCATTGTTGATGTGGTTTAAATAAACTACCAATGGATTGGGTGTTCTGTGTTTATAAAAACCTGATTAATTCATGCCATAATTTAGAAAGCAGTATTCTTGTTGATTTTGATTTGTACCAGTTAAGTATCTTGCTATTTACTATATTTTTAAAATATATAAATCTTATTTTAAAGAATATATGGGATAAGTTAATGTTCATGCAAACATTTATATACACCATAGATAAAATATGTTTAAAGGAAACAATTTGCAAGCCCTGAACTAAAATGATATAACATGGTCCTCATTTTTGTTTGAAGGGCTTATGTGCACATTCTGTTATAATTCTATATTTTCTGAACATAATTCGTACCATATATTTTTATCTCATAAAATAAGAAGTTCTCATAAGTTTATATATTTTATAACACAATTGAGAATAAAGATGTGTTGATATAGAGGAATTGACCTGAGAACACTCAATTACAATTTATAGTTATATGATATTTTCTTGCAATTGTTGCATTGTTCTCCAACAATGAAAGGGGAAGGTATTGGAGGCTATACAAAATTATTTTAAATAATTATTAGTCTTTTTCTTCCAAGCACACGGTTATCTCCAGTGTACAAAGTATGCTTTATAATTATTTTTTAATTAAAGTGATCCACATAGGTGACACCAAAATGGAAATTATATGACATTGATTTAATTAATGTATTCTCAACAACAAAAACAATTATTAAACCATAATTAAATGATAAATATTGGGTTGTTGTATCATTTTAAATGCTTATCTTAAAAACATATTGGTTTTTGAGATCCTAATTTTAAGGATATTTATTCCCCATCTACTCTCATAAAGAGACACACTTGAACACTTTTTTAAAACCTCAATTTAATTATTTTTAGAAGTTATGGTTCTGATGCCAGTTCAAGTGGTTCCATGCAATTTCTGTTACTTCACCACCTAATGATTTTATTTTATTTTATTTTTTAAGTAATGGCATCCCCTTGAAACCTCACTTACTAGTAACTCCAACTTCTTCTTTGATTAGGGCTAAAATCTGTGCATCTCATCTACCAGTGCTTATGATCATTCATGTGCTAAAACCTGACTTATTTTCATAGGTTCAAAATGTAAAGATAGGACGTCCGACTTCAGTTCCACAATACAAACAGCTTAGAAGCTGTCTCAATGGAGCAACGAGATAAGAACTGACCAAACTGAAAACCAGTGGTTTTCTTGGCCTCCTCAGGAATTGAGTTTGCAAGGAAAGCAATCACCTCAAAATCAATGAAGATCTGTTACTCCAGGGAAACACACCTAACCTCGAACAGAAATGGCTGGAGTCATAACCAGTGGGAACAGTGAAGGGTAATTTCCATGTATCATTAAAGGTCATGTTTTACTATCTGGAGAGTGACAAGCTCCTGGGTAGAGGGTGCAGCATTAGGGAGAGAGCCTCTTATGCTTTGGGGGTTTAAGCATCAGTAATCCACAAGATTCTCATACTGAACACATAAGTCTGTGATGCCAAGGTGGGTGGATCTCCTGAGCTCAGAGTTCTAGACCAGAATGAGCAAAGTGAGACCCCACCTATGCTAAAATAGAAAACTAGCGAGGGGTTCTGGTTGTGGGTACCTGTCATTCCAGCTACTCAGAAGACTGAGGCAAGATCAACAGTTGAGCCCAGGACTTTGAGGTTGCTGTGAGCTATGACACCATAGCACTTTAGGGCTAAGGAATGGGACTCATGAGACTCTGTCCCAAACAAAGACTTAAGAAAACTCACCTCTTGCCTTTGACAAAGGAGGAGAAGCCACTGTGAAATATACCTAGGGTGTGTTCCATAACAGGCTTAGTACCAGTACAAAAGACTTTACCAAAACATTTGCCACATTGGCAGAGGCAGAATTACTCCACACAGCCACTCACTTGTCTTTGGATGTCACATTAAAAATGGAAGCGGGAACTCAAATGTGCAAATGCTTGTGGAGGTCTCAGCCAAGGGACACGAGCCTGCCAAATGTTTGAGATTGAATCAAAAGATTATGGAATGCTTACCCTCCCCAATTCCTTACCACCACTTCAGCAGGACACTAATATAATAATAGAATTGACAGGAAAAAACTGCCAGGCACAGGCTCTATTTAGAAAGGAATTCTTATGGGAACACAGAGACAGGAGGGAGGTAATAATAAAGGCCACAAAGGGATTTGCAGTCCCTGGCCCTTAAAAGTACATGAAATAGTCAGAGCAACCCAAATCCTTCTGAGATTAGCATAAACCCCAGACTCAAGGCCTGTTGACCTCAGTTCCTCTTATCTGATGCATCATGTCCAGCTCCTGACATAAAATTATGTCATGATAAAAGATGAGATAAAGGACAGAGTGAAACTAGAAAGCAAACATCGGAAACAGACACAGGCGAAACACAAACTTTGAAATTATTAGATTTTAAATAATTACCATTGATATGTTAAGGATTCTACCAGGAAAAGCAGACAGGTTGAAGACCAGATGTGTAATGTGAACAGAGAACTGGGAATCCTAAGAAGGAACAAAAAGGAAATGATAAAGGTGATTTTAAAAACCGCGTGACAAAAATGGAGAGTGTTTTTAATAGGCTTGTCAGTGAACTGGACATAGCTGAGGAGAGAGAATCAGTGAGCTTGAAGATGTATCTACAGAACTTCCCTGAACTTAAATCCAAACAGAAAAAAACAAACAAACAAACAAAAAAAGGGTATAGGACAAATAAAAAAGATGTGAGGTGTGTAAGGAAAATGCCAACAGATGAGGGAATGGAGCAGATAAATAATTAAAACAATAATGCCTAAAAAATTCCCAGAATTAATGGCAAACACCCACCACAGATCCAGAAAGCTCAGTCAACACTAAGCAGGATGAATACTCAACATCTACAAGTAGGCACATCGTATTCAAATGGCAGAAAATCAAAACGAAGAAAAATCTTAACAGAAAACAGAATAACAACAATAAAGTATCTATGAAGATGCAATGAGAATATTTAAGTGGATTTATCTTTAAAAACCTTCCATGCAAAAGAGAAGTCAAGAAAATAGTTAAACTGCTGGGAAAAAAAAAAAAAAACCATGAAAAAGAATTCTGTATCCAGTGAAATCCTTTAAAATTGAAGAAGAAAATAATTTCTAACATGAAAGAAACAGGGGTTTTAACATCAGCATATGTGCCCTGCAAAAAAATATTAAAGGACTTTCTTCAGAACTAAGGAAATGACATATGAAAGTCTGACAATCAAGTTCATGACTCATTGTAGGAAAAGTGCTCCATGCCTTGTTACTGGGCATCACTACAGCCACGGTACCTGCCCTCCTGGGAAGCTGTGCAGTGATGCCCGTCCACGCTTCAAAGCAATTTTGGAATTCTCTTGATGGAATGGCTACAAGTGTTGTTGTGGTATTACCCTTAATGTCCTGAGTGTCATCAAAATTATTTCCTTTTGATATTTCCTTTATCCCTTTATATTTGGGTGAAGAATAAAGTCACCAGGGGCCAGAACGAGGTTCCTGACCAATGGTGATCATCAGGAGCTCCTTTGGGACCATTTTGTACAATCCATTCTCATGCCAAGATTTTCAGTTATGCTTTTTCTAACTCGTTGTCTATTGATGTTTCCTTGCTCCAATATGCTTCTCACAGTCATCTGATGATTTTGACACAAAATTCCATGAGTTTTTCTGTGTTTTTGACTGTTCTGCTTGTCAGTGGCTGCCCTGGACTCTCTTCACCAGTGACTCTTCCTCTCCCCTCAGAACAACTTTTAATCTGTTTCTACACCTCCATTTCCTTCATGGCACTGCCCCCATAAACTTGGACTAACATGTCCCAGGCTTTACTTCCACTTTTCAACACTAAATGTAATGTTTGTTGGTTGGTCTAATTCAGGTCCAACATTCTCACCACAGTGCACAAAATCACAGAACAGCAATAATGAACACCACTCAGCAAGACACCGCCACAGGTCAACTTGAACACAGCTATGAGACACTGACACTCCAAGGTCATGAACCTTATAGAGCCATTTATAGAGTGCTATCAACAGAAGACAGCAAGTTCATAAACTCAATTGTCCCACCTTGCAGTTCAGATTAACAGACATACCTTTAACAAAGAGAAAGGCAGCTGAAAAGAAATAAGTGAATGCAAAATAAAATATTGTAATTTTCTGTCTGTTCAAGAGCTATTCATATAAGTTATGATTACAATGAATTATTTGGCAATAGCACATAAATAATATGTAAATGAATAATGGCAATTTTATAAAAGAAGGGAGGCAGAAATTAGGAATACTTGGCCAGGAGGTAGCTGCACTCCTCATGAAGTGATACAGTATTATTTGAAAGTAGACTTAGATTAGTTGTGTACTGCAAAGTCTGGAAGAACAATAAAAAATTGAAAACAAAAATGTATAATTGATTTGCAAAGAGAGAAGAGTGCATAAAATCATACAAAGTGTTCAATTAATAATAGGAAAAGCAGAGAAAAACGACAAGGAAAAAAACAAGTGAAACGAATAGAAAAGTTATAAACATAGTAGGTATAAGTTCAGCTCTATCAGAAATCACTTTAAATATGTATCATCTAATGTACCAACAAGAATAGAAAGAGGGATAGGTGGAGGGAAGGTGAGGGTGGGGTCACCGCTATGGTTTATCTTACAAGGGTACAAGTGGATCTTTCTAAAAGCAGAGTATGAATGTCTTAACTCAATAACTAAGAAAATGACATGAGGGCTACGTTAACCAGTTTGATGAGAGCATTTAAAATTGTGTATGAAAACAGCACACTCTACCCCATGATTTCATTAATGTACACAGCTATGACTTAATACAAAAAATAAAAAAAAAGAATAGAGAGAGTGATAGCATGGGTTGGGGGACATGACAGTTGAGTGGATCTCACAATAGTAAATGTTACATTACAAAGATCCAGTATCTCACTTCTGGGTAAATTACACAACTGATTTGAAATAGCTAACAATTACTGTTCTCACAAAGAAGAGGCCAGTATTTCCAGCTACATCCAACAAAATTTGGGAGGGTGTAAGAAGAAAGTAATGGTGATGAGGTCACTGAATCTATGTCCTTCATGTTTTCATCTGGAGCATACAGAGCAAATTGTAAAAGCCTCAAGTTTACTACGAAGTCTTAAATAGTAGTAAGAGAAAAAAAAAAAACTACATGAATAGCAGAATTAAAGCTGTATTTATTTCCAGTTGTTGTGAGATAACCTGTCATACATTTTCACTGCATGGACAGGATAAGAAAAAAAATTGTGGAGATATTGTCACCTGGCCCAGACTGAAATATCATTGTTTTTCTTTTTAATTAAAACTATACAGCTCAGCGCCTGTGGCTCAGGTGGCTAAGGCGCCAGCCACATACACCTAAGGTGGCGGTTCAAATCCAACCCGAGCCACCAAACAACAATGACGGCTGCAGCGAAAAAATGGCCGGGCATTGTGGCAGGCACCTGTGGTCCCAGCTACTTGGGAGGCTGAGGCAGGAGACTCACTTGAGCCCAGGAGCTGGAGGTTGCTGTGATCTGTGATGCTACAGCACTCTACCCAGGGTGAAAGCTTGAGGCTCTGTCTCAAAAATAATAACAATAATAATAAAAAACAAAACAAAACAAAAAAACTATATAATATCTGAGAATTACACAAAGAATTCTAACATAAAAATGCTGCAATAATTGGGCTATGAACTTAATTATGGAGCACTCTCACTGCCCTGATCACATTATTTTATGTAAGTACTGAATGGTGTAACTGAAACTTACCATATAAAAATGAAATAATCTCATTGATCATGATAATTATTAATAACTTCAGTGTGAGTTTCATGAATTTAGATATATGAAATATTTAGCCCAAGTTCAGACACTCCAATTAGTAAGAATTTTTTGGTGTGGAAAGAAATGTTTTCAATTTAATCCGGGGTTATCTGAAGTTTTTTTAATAGCTCACAGCCCGTGGGTTGTTCAGTTATATTAAAACACTGGTGCTGGTGTCTGAAAACTTACCTATGTAAGATGTTGCAGCATTGCCTTGAAAAATTATGTAGTCTTCTTCACTGTGATGCACCGGATATACAGTGTGTGTATGTGTGTGTGTGTGTGTGAGTGTGAGTTTATGTATAAAATATAAAAGCAGAAACAATGATCAAAATAGCATTTTAGGTTTTGTGGTATAAACATGAAGAAAAAAGCAAAGATAAAAACTTTTGCAAAACAAGGTATGATTTGAAGACGATTTCTCCAATAGTTGTGGTGTGGAAATCAAGAATAGACACAGAACACACGTTATAGGGAATCACATTTGATTACAATTTATTTTTATTTTTTACTTTGAATTAAGTGTGCTACACTTTTGCCGTTTTAAGAAGAATTTCTTTCTGAACTCATACACAGTTTTCAATAAATAAAAAGCTAAAGGTAAAAAATTCCAAGGCATTTCAGAGGATAATGGAACTCTGAATATTTTATTCCATGAATTTGATTCATCCACCAATTACTTCCTTTACTAATGATTTATCCCTTTATCCAACAAAAAGCATATTGAGACATGACTTTGTACTGACACTGCACACAAAGAGTAAAGCATGATCCTCGTCCTCATACTTAGAGACTCAAAAGAGTCTTCAAGTAACTCATGTTTCCTATTTGAAAATAGCAGAAAGTGACTCCGGTTAACCTCACAGCAATGAATTTCATTTAAAACATATATTGTAGTTCAGACAACAGTTTGACATATAAACTGGAATAGAAGGTGGCCAGATAGGCTGATCTCCAAACAACTCATCTTTTTTTTTTTTTTTGGCAAACAAAAAAAGTGTTGGGGCAGTGTCTGTGGCTCAAAGGAGTAGGGTGCTGGGCCCCACATAACCAGAGGTGGTGGGTTTGAAAACGGCCCCGAGCCCAATCTGCAACAACAAAAAAAAAGTGTCAGGCTGGGCTACCATTGTCACTGCTCCAGCAGCACCTCCCTGGACCTGGACGCTGCCACTACAATTGCCAGTCCCCCCAGGCATAGCTGTTAGTGAACCCTGGATGTTCCTAACAATGAAATGAGCATAAAGTGTCTCATTTTAAATGGGATTTGTTAAGACTGAATCCTGAATCATTCCTTTCTCTCACCTCACACATACAATCTTCAGCAATTCCCATTTCTTTTAATTTCAGAATACATGTGGAATTTGGCCACATTTCACTATCTTCACTATACCCTCAGCCCAGTATCCCAAGATCTCTCACGTGAATGAGAATAAATCTCTTAAAAAAAAAGAGAGAATAAGTCTCTTAGCTGGGGCTCCCTGCATTCACACTTGATGCTGTGTACCCTCAGTGAAAAATCTAGAGGGATTCATTGTAAATAATTGTAAGTCAAATAATGTCACTCTTCTGTTCACAGCCCTTCAATGTCTGAATTTTACTAAAAAGAATACCAAAATAAAAACAAAAAGAAAACCAAAATCCTTAACAATGCATATTGAATGGGTAAATGCTTGGTCATTAGTAATGAGTCCTCCTGTTAATTCCCACCCTGCTATATCCCACTGCCCGCCTCACTCTTTCTTCCTCCCCCTCCCCCTCCTCCTCCTGCTCCGCCGCGTGGTCTTGTTCTTCTTTTTTTCATTTTTTGGCTGGGGCTGTGTTTGAACCTGCCACCTGTGGCATATGGGGCCAGCACCCTACTTCTTTGAGCTATAGGCACACCATCCTTTGCTTTTTCTTAAGAGTAAATATGTTTCCATGTTAGAGCCTTCTCCATTGCTAGTCCTTCTGCCAAGAGACTCTTCCTCAAATATCCACATGGCTAACTGCTCTTCTTCCTGAACTCCCTATTGCTTCCTGCTCTCTTACTGCTTTCCATTTCAAAATACAGTCTGTTTTTGTCCTGTTATTCCCAATTCACTCACATGCTCTATTTTATCACATAGGACAAATCAACTAGGAATTAGTCCTTTTGTATATCTATCTATCTACTGCTTGCTTTCTCTCTTCTTTTCTATGAGAAAAAATAACCTATAGTCAGGTAGAAATTTTTGTCTAACTCAACAGATATGTGTAAGTGTGCATGTGTATATCATATCTTATAATAACAAGGGTTACCCCAGTAACATTCATAGGGTTGCTACAAAATGAATATTTGTTGAACTGAAAGCTCAATTACATTGTGAAAAAAGCAGAGAGACAAGATTTGAAGCAAAGAAGCCATTTGAATACTATTACAGTGTTCCAAAAAGGGATGATGTTGATTAAAGTTTACTTGTAGAGGTGTAGGATGTGGCCAGTATTAAAGTATATTTTAAAGGTGAGTGAATAGGCCTAGCTTATGGTTAGCTTTGGGGGTTTAGGGAAAGAAAGGCATAAAGTGCATATCCTTTTTTGTTTGTTAGGTTTTTTTTTTGTTTGCTTTGATAAGAGCATGGGAAACTGAGTATTCTATTTTGAAATTTAAATTTATACTGCTTATTATATATGAAAATTACCATGTTAAGAATATAAAAGATGCAGGTCAGGTGTAGATCTTAGAAAGAGGTGCTGGAGCCTGCCAGAGACCTCGTAGAGGAAGACTGCAGGGCAGAGAAGCAAGAAAATAAAGAAAAAAGAACATTGATGAGACTCCAACCTACAGCAGCTTGGAACCCACTGACAGGGTAAGTGGGGTGGGGAATCCCTCTCTTCCTGGCATAAGATAAAGGATATAGATAAATTCTTGGAAACACACATCCTCCAAGGCTACATTATGAAGAAATAGAACCTCTGAAAAGACCAATAATAAACAACAAGATTGAAGCAGTAATAGAAAAATCTTCCAACAACAAAAAAATTCTCTGTCAAAATTAATTCACAGCTGAATTTTATTGCTGAATTTACACAGAACAACTGTTACATATATTGCAGAAATAATTTCATAACATCAAGAAGGAAGGAATCATCCCCAACTCTTTCTATGAAGCCAGTATCACTTGGATACAAAAACAAGGTAATGACACATAAAAAGATATCATAGATCAATATTATTTATGAATATAGATACAAAAATCTGCAATAAGATACCAGCAACCCAAATTCAACAGCACATCAAAAAAGTAATCAGCCATGACCAACTGCACTTCAGCCCAGTGATGCAGCCATGGTTCAACACACGTAAGTCGATACATGTGATTCAACACATAAACAGAAACAAAAATACAGATTATATGATCATCTCCATAGATGCAGGAAAGCATTTGACAAAATTCAGCATGCTTTCAGATAAAAATGCTAAACAAACTAGGCACAGAAGAAACAATCTCAAAATTATAGAAAGGATGTATGACAAACCCACAGCAAACATCATACTAACTGGACCAAAGTTGAAAGCATTCCCACTGATATCTGGAAAAAGACAAGGATGCTCACTCCCACCACTTCTATTCAAAATAGTGCTAGAAGTCATAGCCACAGCAGTTGGACAAGAGAAAGACATTAAGGTATCCAAACTGGGGAAAAGATAATCTCTTGCTTTTGGATAATGACATGATATTTCATCTACAAATTCCAAAAGACTCCACCAACAGACTCATGGAGTTAATAAATAAATTTAACATCTCAGGCAACAAAATCAATGTATATTAATCAATGACATTTTTATACATCAATCATAGTAAAACTGACACGAATTAAAGACTCAATATCATTCATAATAACCACAAAGAAAATAAAATACATGGGAACATACTTTCCCTAGGAGGTGAAAGATCTCCATATAGAGAACTATGAAACACAGAGGAGGAAATTGCAGATAATATAAACAAAGGGAAAAACTCCTCATGCCCATGTAATCATAGAATCAATGTTGTTAAAATGTTCATACGGCCAAAGTGTTTTACCAATCTCCCTGAAAATGCCAATGATATATTTTCACATATGTAGAAAAAATAATTATATGTTTTATTTAGAATCATAAAAAATTCTAATACCCTAAACAACCTCAAGCAACAGAAATAAGTCCCAGAGGTATCACATTAACATATTCAAACTATACTACAAGGACATAGTAATCAAAACAGTGTGGTATTGGCACAAAAATACATAGACCAATGGCTGAACAGAAAACTCTAAAACCATCCACATACAGTCAACTGATCTTTGGCAAAGCATATAGCTATGCTCACTGGTGAAAAGAAGCTCTGTTCAATAAACAGTGCTGGGGAAATCAAATAGACACATGCAAAATAATGAAAGAAGATCTAGCTCTCTCATTGCTCAAAGAATAAACTCAAAATGGATAAACACTTAAATGTATGGCATGAAAGTATAAAAATATGAAAAAAATGTTGGGAAAACTCTTCTAGATATCAGACAAGGCAAAGAATTTATAAGAAAACCCCAAGGACAAACAGTAACAATAAAAATAAACAAATGGGACTTTAATAAATTAAAAAACTTCCACACAGGTAATGAAATAATCAGTAGAGCAAATAGGCAACCTATATGATGAGAGAAAATATCTCCACACTATTGTCCAATAAATGGCTAATAATCAGAATCTAAAAAGAACTCAAGCAAATCAGCAAGAATTAAAAACAAAACAACCCCAACAAAAAGTGGGCCAAGCACATGAACAAAAGAAGCCAGAGAAATAGCTGATACACCTGTGAGAAAATGTTCAACATCTCTAATGAACAAAAATAACAAAAAAAAACCCACAGTGATCAGGAGGCTGAGGAAAGAGAATTGCCTAAGCCCAAGAGTTGGAGGTTGCTGTGAGCTGTGATGCCATAGCACTGTACTGAGGGCAACAAGGAGAAACTGTATCTTAAAAAAAAAGAAAAAGAAAAAAGAAAACCCACAGTGAGATGTCACCATGCCCCTATTAGAATGGACTTTATTAAAAAGTCCAAAAATAATAGTTCCTAGAGTGGATGAAGAGAGAAAGGAATGCTTATATATTGTTGATAGGACTGAAAATTATTAATAGTACCACCTCTTTGGAAAATAGTATGATGCTGCCTCAAAGAACTAGAAGTAGACCTACCAACTTATCCAGCAAACCCACTATTGGGTATTTATGTAAGGAAAATAAGTCATTCCATCAAAAACACACCTGCACTTGAAAGTTTAATACAGAAAAATGCACAATCGCAAAGATGTGAAATCAATCCAAATGCCCATCAATTAATGAGTGGATTAACAAAATGTGGTATATATATACCATGGAATACTACTCAGTCATGGAGAAGGATAACTTAATGCCATTTGAAAAAAAATTGGATGGAGAGCTACAGAGAACTCAAATTAATCCACATGAAAGAAGCCAACAATCCCATATATCAATGGGCAAAAGATATGGATAGAAACTTTCTAAAGAAGACAGATGAATGGCTAACAAACATATGAAAAAATGTTCATAATCCCTAATTATTAGAGAAATGCAAATCAAAACCACCCTGAGACTGCATCTCATCGCAGCGAGAATGGCCCACATCACAAAAGCTCAAAACTGCAGATGCTGGCATGGAGGAGGAGAGAAGGGAACACTTTCACACTGCTGGTGGGACTGCAAACTAATACAACCTTTTTAGAAAGAAGTATGGAGAACCCTTAAAAAACTCAAGGTACACCTCCCATTTGATCCTGCAATCTCATTACTGGGCATCTACCCAGAAGGAAAAAAAATCCTTTTACCATAAGGACACTTGCAGGAGACTGTTTATCGCAGCTCAATTTACAATTGCCAAAATGCGGAAACAGCCTAATGCCCACAACCTGGGACTGGATTAACAAGCTGTGGTATATGTATAACAAGGAATACTATTTAGCCATTGAAACAGATGGAGACTTTATAGCCTTTGTATTAACCTTGATGGAAGTGGAACACGTTATTCTTAGTATAGCATTGCAAGAATGTAAAACCAAAATCCTATGTACTCAATTCTCATATGAAGGCAGTTGATGACCTAGTACAGAGTGGGGGAAAGAGAAAGCAGAGAGAGGGAAGGAGGGAGGGAGGTGGGGGCATAGGAGACCAGAGTGAGGGAAGAGGAAGCTGGGCAGGAGAGTCACAATGTGTGACACACCTTTGGGGGTGGGACACAATTATAAGAAGGACTTTACTTAACAAATGCAATCAATATAAACTGGTTCTTTATATGCTCAATGAATTCCCATCAATAAAAAAAATGGATGGAACTAGAGACCATTTTCCTAAGTAAATAAAGAATGGTAAAACAAAGACCACATGTATTCACTGTTTAATTGGAGCTTAACAATGAGCACATATTGGAAAAGAGTAAAACTCAATGTAAAACAAGCAGTGGGGAGGGAAGAGGAGAGGATGGGTGAAAATCTAACCAGCAGGTACAACAAACATTATCTGGATAACAGGCACACTCTCAAACATGACTCCAGCATTATTGAAATGATCCATATAACCAAAAATATTGCATCCTCATAATACTCTGAAATTTAAAAAAAACAGGCTTGGCGCCTATAGCTCAACCAGCTAAGGCGCCAGCCCCATACACCTAAGGTGGCGGGTTCGAATCCCCAGCCCGGGCCCACCAAACAACAATGACGGCTGCAACCAAAAAATAGCCGGGGCGTTGTGGCGGGCGCCTGTGGTCCCAGCTACTTGGGAGGCGGAGGCAAGAGACTCGCTTGAGCCCAGGAGTTGGAGGTTGCTGTGAGCTGTAATGCCACGGCACTC
>CAUYTI010148727.1:0-19864 GCA_963575145.1 Galago senegalensis
TTCCATATCCCTGATGTCCAAAAACACTGACTGGTTCGGCACCTGTGGCTCAAGTGGCTAAGGCACCAGCCACGTACACCTAAGGTGGCGGGTTCGAATCCCCAGCCCGGACCCGCCAAACAACAATGACGGCTGCAACCAAAAAATAGCCCGGCATTGTGGCAGGCGCCTGTGGTCCCAGCTACTTGGGAGGCGGAGGCAAGAGACTCGCTTGAGCCCAGGAGTTGGAGGTTGCTGTGAGCTGTATATGCCACAACACTCTACCCAGGGGGACAGCTTGAGGCTCCATCTCAAAAAAAAAAAAAAATAGGTTGGATCACACAGGGTTTGGAGGTCCACTGTAGACATTTTAGCTTTTACTCTGAGCGCAGAAATTGGTGAATAGACTCATCCTTGCCTTTAGGGAATAGGTTTACACCAGGATACCATATTAGTGTACTGCATATTAAGTAATCATTGCCTGTGACTCATTAGTAATTATAATAGTTACAATAATAATGATCAGAAACTAATCTTTCTTAATCCTTTATTACACTTCCATATCCCTGATGTCCAAAAACACTGACTGGTTCGGCACCTGTGGCTCAAGTGGCTAAGGCACCAGCCACATACACCTAAGGTGGTGGGTTCGAATCCAGCCCGGGCCGCCAAACAACAATGATGGCTGCAACCAAAAAATGGCCAGGTGTTGTGGCGGGTGCCTGTAGTCTCAGCTACTTGGGAGGCTGAGGCAGGAGACTCGCTTGAGCCCAGGAGTTGGAGGTTGCTGTGAGCTGTGATGCCATAGCACTCTACCCAGGGGGATAGCTTGAGGCTCTGTCTCAAAAAAGAAAAAAAAAAAACACTGGTGCTTAATAAATGCTGGTTAAACAAAGGAACAGGACTCAAGTTAGAAGAAAAGATGGAGAGGGACTTGAGAATTATTCTGGGCAGGAAACAGCATGACCAAAATCTGGGAGATAGAGATATATTATACAAGCAGTTTGGATGCAGAGAGGAGGCTTCACATAGGATGTGAGTGAAGTCACCTTGTGGGGTCCCTGAATACTCCCCTGGTTTCCTGGACCCAGATTCTGTCCCTCACATCCCTCCTCGCTCTGTTCTAGTTGCTCATATCCTGGGCCTTCACCTACATCCTGTCCAACTCCTTTCTTTCTTCCTGCCCACAGGGCCTGTGAACTCAGAGTTGTTCCTGCGCCACGTTCCTGGATGGCTGCGCCCAATTTTGCGCCCACTGGCTTGGTTGGTACTCCGGGCACCAAGAGGGGGTGCCCAGACACCCCTGTACTGTGCTCTACAGGAGGGTATTGAGCCCCTCAGTGGGAGATACTTTGCCAACTGCCACGTGGAGGAGGTGCCCCCAGCTGCCCGAGATGACCGGGCTGCCCACCGGCTGTGGGAGGCCAGCAAGAAGCTAGCAGGGCTTGGGCCTGAGGAGGATGCTGAACCCGATGAGTACCCCCAACCTGAGGATCCAGGAGTCCCATGCTCTCCAAGCACTCCCCACCCTGAGGAGCCCTCAGTGTCTGAACCTTGCCCCATCCCTCAGAACTCACCAGATTTGTCTGAGGTGACACGACGAATTTGGGTGAAAACTGAGCCGGAGACCCAAGTCTCCTAAATCTCAAGCTGGGGATGCTTTTCGTGGTACTTGGTAGCTTTTGAAAACTGCAGCTACGTACCATGTCCTGAGCACTGAGGGATTTGCAATTTTTACCTCCATGGTTACTTTCTGGGGCCTCAAGTTGTATTCTGGACAGCTCTTTTCCTGGTTGAAGAAATAATGGACGATTATTTCTTCCTGAGACTGACAGTAACCCCAGATGGAAGGGTGGAGGGTAAGGTGCCAGACACCAGGCTTCTCAGGATTTTGAATTTCGGGTTTCCAGGCCCCACCCTCTTTGATTCTGATCAGCTCTGTAGCAGGGCCTGGGAATTTGTTTCATGCACTGCCAACGCTGAGAATTACTGAACAGAGCCCTTTACACGCATCTAGCTAGGTAGTTAAATTACCCCCATTTTACGGAGGCGGGATTAGGCTCCAGAGGTAAGGGACTTGCCCAAGGTCTCAAAGCTAGTACTAGCAGGGACTGGGGTTGGCGGCCAACTGCTGCAAGAGGGGTGCTGGGAGGTAAATCAGGGCTGGGCGATTGTTACTGAGACGGCCCGTAGGAGTGCAGAGAAGTCTCCCGGGGTGCCTTAGGACTGGGCCCGGCGATCTCGAGCCACTCGTAATAAAGCGCGTTTGCTGCTGGGGCTGCGCTCGCTCCTGCCTCTCTCAACATGCCGGCCCCGCCCTCCGCCGCCACACTTCCGGCGGGGCTGCGACCACGGAGGGGCGCGGGCGGGCGGCGCTGGGGGTGGCGGGATAGGCTGGGCGCGGCCAGCGCTGCGGACCCGCTGCTGCTGTCCAGGTCTGTGTGGTCCCCGGGGCCCTCCGCGCTGCCGGCGCCATGGGCAATTGCCACACGGTGGGGCCCAATGAGGCACTGGTGGTCTCAGGTGAGAGGACCGCGAGGGAAGTGGGTGGTGGGGCACCCAGCGCTGGGGAGGGTGATTCGGGTTGGGTGCAGGGCTGGGAAGGGCCGGGCCGAGTCCGCCGCGCTACGCAGGACGCTGCCGGGGCGGCACCTGAGACCCCTTCCAGGAGAAACCCCCATACTCAACGCTTTCGGTGCTCCGCGCCCTCGGGCACCTCCGGAGACTTCCCCTCCCACTGCGTGTTTTCCTGTATTTGTGCGCTCCTCTCTTCCCTTTCCCTAGGCGGGGCCTCCCCTCCGCTCCGCCGCAAGCTTGTGGGGTCCAGAACTGACGCCGTGGGGTTCCGGGAGGGAGGGGACTAGGGTTCCCGAAACGCAGAGGTTTGGCTGGGCCAACACCCAAGACTGGGTATGGGTCGCGCAGCTCTAGAGAGCAGGTGCCTGTATGGGGAGGGGCCCCCTGAGACGTGGATCCTTTCTCTGAGCCCAAATAGACCCGTTAATTCCGAGCAGGCCGGGGCTCGCTGGGGTTTACTGGCATTGCCCGCCCTGGAAACGCGGGTGCGGCCTCTACAGGTTGGGAAACCCAGCTCCAGATTGCGAAATTCTGCAAACTCCGTAATTTCTCTCTAGGTGAGGCTTGGAGACTGCAGTATTGGCGAAGGGGGGCTGCTGTTTAGATTGTGTATTTGGGATTCCTTGGGAGGTGGCTGAAACCTTTCAAGCCACCAGGGTGTGCAGCCTCTGGCTCCCAGGTGCTGGGTTAGGGTGGATGTTGGCTGACAGCTGGGAGGCCCGGAGCTACAGGATTCCTTCCTGTCTTACCTCGCACTGTTAGCGGTGATTTCCAGCCTGTGTGCACAGTTGGTAGGACTGGTGAGTGCTATGAGCAAAGAGATAGAAGGGGATGAAGCCCTGAGCCTGGTCTCTATCTGCCCACCCCTGGGGAGGTGTGATAAATCCATTGAGAACCTTCCTTCTAAAACATGGCCTTTGAAGGTTGGGTGCAGTGGCTCACTCCTCTAATCCTAGCACTCTGGGAGGCAGAGGCAAGAGGATCCCTTAAGCTAAGGAGTTCAAGACCAGTCTGAGCTTGAGATCCCGTCTGTACTAAAAACGTAAAAATTAGCCACACATTGTGTCAGATGCCTCTAGTCCCAGCTACAGGCGGGACTGAGCTGGAGGAGGCTGAGGCAGGAGGATCACTTGAACCCAAGAGGTTGAGGTTGCTGTGAGCTAGGCTGTGACACTTGGGAAACAGAGGGTGATTCTGCCTCCTGAAAAAAAAGAAAAATCAGTCTCTTCACTGAAATATCTCCACTGTGGGTGAGATAAGATACCTCACCCTCTTGAGACCAAAGATAATAGCCTTGGGGTCAGAAGAGAGACCCCCTAAAGAGCATTGAGGCCAAATTTGCCCCTTTATAATAAGACCTGGGCCTGTCTTCCAGCCCCTTCTACCAGCGAAGGCTTTTAGAAACCTGAATCTGCACCAAACTTTGTTTTTCTTTCGGAATTTCCTTCAGGAAGCCCAAACTCTGGGCTGAGGAGACAAAAGCTCCAGTTCTATCCCTGTGGAAATTCTTGAGACAGAGTAGGGAGAAGAGCCTGAGATGGGTTCCTCTGTGCCTTCCCTTTACCAGAAATCTGGTCCTCAGACCAGAGGCCAGTGCAATGCTAGCATCTAAGATGTTTCAGAGGCAGAGAGAAGAGGTCATGCTGACAACCGAAAGTGCTGGAGGACAAGAGACAGAGAGATAATTCCTAGCATAATAGTACCTCGAGATTTGAGATGATCAAACCAAAACGCAGCTCCCTTTTGCATGAAACTCAGGAGAGCAGAGACCCTGCTTCTGGCCCTGCCCCACCTGTCTACTTTATTCCTTGGCATTGACGTCCAGAGGAGTCTCTCTTTCATGATCGTCTCTATCTCTTATTGTCTAACCTCCTTCCTTCATTCTGTAACATAAAATGTTTTTCTCTCTTTCTACTTTAAAAAATTTAAAAGGGGAATTCTTTTCATTTTTTGGAAAGGGGGGGAAGTACATTTTTATTTCCACTAACCTTGACTGCAATTTAGTATTTCCTACGGTCATAAATGTCGACAATAATCCATGATAGTATTAGCAGATATTTTCCTACTTACTGCAGTGTTGCTGCAGGTACCTTGAAAATCATTTATGCTGGGCAGCACCTATAACTCAGTGGGCAGGGCGCAGCCACATACACAGAGGCTGACTGGCGGGTTCGAACCTGACCCCAGGCAGGTCTGCTAAAACAACAATGACAACTGCAATAACAACAACAAAAAAATAGCTGGCGTTGTGGCGGGCACCTGTAGTCCCAGCTACTTGGGAGGCTGAGGCAAGAGAATCACTTAAGACTAGGTGGCACCTGTGGCCCAGTGAGTAGGGCGCCAGCCCCATATACCGAGGGTGGTGGGTTCAAACCCAGCTCCAGCCAAGCAGCAACAAAAAAATAGCCGTGCGTTGTGGTGGGTGCCTGTAGTCCTAGCTACTCGGGAGGCTAAGGCAAGAGAATCGCCTAAGCCCATGAGCTGGAGGTTGCTGTAAGCTATCATGCCACAGGACTCTACCAAGGGCGATACTGAGACTCTGTCTCAAAAAAAACCCCAAAAAATTATAAAGAAAAAAAAAGAGAATCACTTATGACCAAGAGTTAGAGGTTGCTGTGAGCTATGACGTTATGGCAGTCTACTGAGGGCGACATAGTGACACTCTGTCTCAAAAAAAAAAATCATTTATGATCAATGCTGCTGTGAAATTAAGCTAATAATAATACTTAGTGTATTAATAAAAAAGCATATTATTATACATCTGATTATTTTAGCATTTTTATAACTAGGTAAAATTTCTTATGGATTTTATACATTTGTAAATATTCTGAGGAGGGGTCATTAGACATTGCCAGACTACTAAAGGGGTTGTGGTTCAAAAAAAGGCTAAAAACCTCTTGTAGGATATGGTCCTCTTGACTAGTAGGAAGCAGATAGAGGAGGAGCAGGAAGGGAGGGGGGAATATTCCTGAGGAGGCAGAGCAGTGCACTGTGTTTGGTAAGGGGTCTAGAGGGTAGCGTCGAGGTTATCATGGAGTGTTTTGGAGTTCTTCAGCTTGATTGAGGACAAAGCAAGGAAGAGCAAATTGGGTTACAAAAAGCAAAATAAAATTAAGAGAGGCTGGGTGTGGTGACTCACGCCTGTAATCCTAGTACTCTAGGAGGCCAAGGCAGGTGGATTACCCTGAGCTCGGAGGTTTAAGACCAGCCAAAGCCAGAGTGAGACCCCGTCTCTACCAAAAAAAAAAGCCAGGCGTTATGGCAGGTGCCTGTAGTCCCAGTTACTTGGGAGGCTGAGGCAAGAGAATCACTTAAGCCCAAGAGTTGGAGGTTGCTATGAGCTGTGACGCCACGGCACTCTACCAAGGGTCACAGAGTGAGACTCTGTCTAAATAAATAAATAAATACATTTAGGAGAAATTTCCAGGTCTCAATGTTAGCAAAATTTCTTTCTGCAAGAGGTCCTTGATCTTGGAAATTCAAAGAATGAATCCACAGACCACACAAATCAGTGATAAGACAGGATTCATTAGACAGAAAGGAATACAGAGGGAATGAACCCCTACTCCCAGAACTGTGCCAATAGAGGTGGGAGAACCAAGTCGGAAATCCCTTGTGGGTCTTTTGTCTAGAGTTCAGGGAAGTCCTGGAAGTAAAACTCATACTTGGCTAGGAGCTGGCAGGCAGAAAACATTTCTCCCTGTTGATTAGTGAATATGTATATATTTTTTTTTTTTAGAAACAAAAGTCTCACTTTCTCACCCTTGATAGAGTGCTGTGGCATCACAGCTCACAGCAACCTCCAACTCCTGGGCTTAGGCAATTCTTTTGCATCAGCCTCCTGAGTAGCCAGGACTACAGGCGCCCGCCACAAAGCCGGGTTATTTTTTGTTGCAGTTTGGCTGAGGCCGGGTTTGAGCCCACTACCCTCGGTATATGGGGCTGGTGCCCTACCCACTGAGCCACAGGCACCAGCCTGTCTGTGAATATGTATATTAACAAATGAATGTGTTGGCTCGGCACCTGTGGCTCAAGTGGCTAAGGCACCAGCCACATACACCTAAGGTGGCAGGTTCAAATCCAGCCTGGGCCCGCCAAACAACAATGATGGCTACAACCAAAAAAAATAGCCAGGCGTTGTGGCGGGCACCTGTGGTCCCAGGTACTTGGGAGGCGGGGGCAGGAGACTCGCTTGAGCCCAGGAGTTGGAGGTTGCTATGAGCTGTGATGCCACGGCACTCTACCCAAGGGGACAGCTTAAGGCTCTGTCTCAAAAAAAAAAAAAAAAATGAATGTGTCCTTTTAGCTCCTAGCAGCAGGTTGTAGGAGCTAGAAGGAGGAGCCTGTATACGTGAAACGTTAGCCAAACTGCTTTTCTTCTGTCTTGCTTGTATTCAGAGAGTGCAGTTTGGAGAAAAGAAGCCTGTCTGCTCAGGCCTAAAATATGGGGGTCCCTGCCCAGCCCTGAATGGAGGAGCCTTGTTTCATCAAGATGATTAAGAGCTGGAGAGGTTAAGGAAGGGGCACCTAACTGTCCCCTTGGGAGAGGCAGACTGTGGGAGATCAGAAGCTATAGGCAGATCCCTTCCAAGGGATGAAGCTGCTGGGGGTGGGGCAATCTGGCAGTCCCAGCTTCCTGTTGTGGCTCCCCCTGGGAACCTGGCCATGTTGCCCTTGGCTACTGCCCAGCTTGAGCTGTGGCATCCTATTTCCAAGGTCAAATAATAAGTTAAAGGTAAAGGGTGGACACCCACCTTGTTTCCCCATCCCATCCCACGACCATCACTATACCCTCTCACAGCACATTGAGAATGCCCTGGATCTGGGCAGATGTAGATGTGCCCCAGCCCCCACCAGGCCCAAAAATACAGAACAAGCTGTGATTTTTGACCTTCTTCCAGTTTCACTTGATCCCATGATAGTTTGGGTTTCAGACTGACTGCCTGTCCTCAGAGGCTTCCCCACCTCACCTCCCAGGAAAGAAAAGCCCATTAAGGCTTGCCTTGAACAGCAGCCCTGTGGGTAGTAATTTCTACCCAGAGAAAGAGCCAGGTCTATGACCCCTTCTTCCTGCTCCTGCCTACACTGTAGGGCTGCTCTTTGATCCCCAGACCTCTCTGGCTTGGCTACTAGCACTCCATACACAACGGCAGACCCAGGAACCTGGGAGAGCAGCCCTGTGAGCAGTCTCAGACACCTGCTCTCCAGCCTTTCAAGCCCTTCCCAATGGGGAGGGGTATCTTTTTTCCTTTGTTTCCAGCTGTCAAAACTTGTACCCAGTTTGCTGTTCTCTCCAGCGTCTCTGTTTTGGTGGCTGGCCTCACCCAACAACCACCCAAACCCAGACTTCAGAGCTGCGCTGTCCACTGTGATGGCCGCTAGCCATATAAAGTAATTAAAAAAATTAGGAGCAGCTCCTGTGGCCCAAAGGAGTAGGGTGCCGGCCCCATATGCCAGAGGTGGTGCGTTCAAACCCAGCCTTGGCCAAAAACTGCAAAAAATTAAAAAAAAAATTTAGTTCCTCAGTCATGCTGGTCACATAGGAAGTGTGTAATAGCAAGCTGTGGCTAGTGGCTGCCATACCACACAGTATAGGTAGACAACATTTCTACTCCCAAAGAAAGTTCTCTTGGACAAGACTGCTCTAGATGTTATCCCTTTATAACCATGCCTTGCCTGGGTTACTGTAAGAAGCTTCTACCCAGTCTCCCTAAATCTCGTATATGTAACCTTGGCACTCCCCATCTTACATCCCTGTGTGGCTCCCCATCACTCACATACAGCTCCTTGTCCTGACACAGAAAACACTCTGTGGTCTGCCCTCAACGACATTATACACACCTACACAAAACCAGCCCAGACTCTCTTCGTTTTGTGGGGGGTTTGTTGTTGTGGTTTTTGTTTGTTTATATTTGAGACAATATCACTTTGTCGCCCTACCCTCAGTAGAATGCCCTGGAGTTATCGCTCACAGTTATAGCCCACAGCTCAAACTCTTGGGCTCAAGCGATTTTCTTTTTTTTTTTTTCTTTTTTTTGAGACAGAGCCTCAAGCTGTCCCCCTGGGTAGAGTGCTGTGGCATCACAGCTCACAGCAACCTCCAACTCCTGGGCTCTAGCGAGTCTCCTGCCTCCGCCTCCCAAGTAGCTGGGACCACAGGCACCTGCCACAACGCCCGGCTATTTTTTGGTTGCAGCCGTCATTGTTGTTTGGCGGGCCGGGCTGGGGATTCTAACCTGCCACCTTAGGTGTACGTGGCTGGCGCCTTAGCCAGTTGAGCTATAGGTGCCGAGCCCAAGCGATTTTCTTGTCTCAGCCTCCTGAGTAGCTAGGACTAAAGGCGCCTACCACAATGCTTGGCTATTTTTAGGGATGGGGGGGGTCTTGCTCTGGCCCAGGCTAGTCTTGAACCTATAAGCTCAGGCATTCTACTTCCCTCGGCCTCCCAGAGTGTTAGGATTACAGGTGTGAGCCTCTGTCCGCAGCCCACCCCAGACTCTTGATCATGGGAAGCAAATACCTTGAGGCTTTTAGGAAAGCCCAAGTTTGTGAACATGGAAGAGGTAACACCTGGCTTTTTCCCAAGTCATATTTCCTTTCAGTCATTAGTTTTCCATAGATTTCTTTGTGCTACAAGTCAACTCCTGCTTCAGTTTTTACTTAAGTTTCCTTGAGCTTGATGAGTAATTTTGGTATTAACAGGAGCATTCACACCGGGCACTGTGGCTCAGGCCTTTAATCCTGGCACTTTGGTAGGCTGAAGCAGGATCCCTTGAGCTTTGGAGTTCGAGACCATCTTGAGCAAGAGCAAGACCCTATTTCTAAAAATAGCCAAGCAGGGGCCAGGCTCAGTGGCTCACACCTGTATCTCAGCACTTGGGAGGCTGAGGGAAGAGACTCGCTTAAGCCTATGATTTTGAGGTTGCTTTGAGCTATGACTCCACAGCACTCTACCAGAGGTGACAAAATGAGACTATCTCAAAAATAAAAACAGGCTCGGCGCCTGTGGCTCAAGTGGCTAAGACGCCAGCCACATACACCCAAGGTGGTGGCTTTGAATCCAGCCCAGGCCCACCAAACAACAATGACGGCTACAACCAAAAAATAGCCGGGCATTGTGGCGGGCGCCTGTGGTCCCAGCTACTTGGGAGGCGGAGGCAAGAGACTCGCTAGAGCCCAGGAGTTGGAGGTTGCTGTGAGCTGTAATGCCACGGTGCTCTACCCAGGGGGACAGATTGATGCTCTGTCTCAAAAAAAAAAAATAATAATAATAATAGACTGATCTTACAGTTGACTAACATTCTCCACCTGTGTTTTTCTGATAGTAAGATATGGATCCAGTGGCCTCCTTTTCATATTTTTGACGTTAGCCTTTTGATACAGGAAATGATTTGATGTAATCACATCTTTAAAAAATGTAGGCTTTCCAGGTGGCACCTGTGGCTCAAGGAGTAGGGCACCAGCCCCATATACTGGAGGTGGTGGGTTCAAACTCAGCCCTGGCCAAAAACTGCAACAACAACAAAAAGAATCCTTATTGTTGGAATTCTTATTGTTAGAATCCTTATTGTTGAACTGGGACTATCTATTAAGCACACTCTAATTCTTTAAGAGTGCTGAACATCTCTATGTTATCTTATGTTGTTTACAAAAACACTGACTTTGATTATTGGGACCAATTCTTTTTTCACTTTGTAAAGGTTTTTGTGGGAACAACTGGGGATGAGAAACTACTATATGAAATTCAGGAAATCTTGTCCTTTATATTTTCCCTAAATTCTGTTTGAAAATTCCTTTCTTCATTTTTCTCCTCATCTATTTTCTTTCTTTCTTTCTTTCTTTTTTTTTGAGACAGAGTCTCAAGTTGTCGCCTTGGGTAGAGTGTGTGGCATCACAGCTCACAGCAACCTCCAACACTTGGGCTTAAGCGATTCTCTTGCCTCAGCTTCCCAAGTAGCTGGGACTACAGGTGCCTGCCACAACGCCCAGCTGTTTTTTGTTGTAGTTGTCATTGTTGTTTAGCTGGCCTGGGCCGGGTTTGAACCCACTACCCTTGGTGTATGTGGCTGGCACCATAACCTCATCTATTTTGTTAATGTCAGAGATGGGTATGTTTGCACATTCACCCAGATATCTTAGCAGATCCCTAAGATGGTGAGATATCCCATCCATTTTTCACGTCTGGCAAGCAGTCATGTTGACCACAGTCCTCTGCTATAGAATTCATATAGCTTTTTTCTCAACTTTCAGTATAATGTTAGTTGTGTGCTTTTTACATATGGACTTTTTTAGATTGAAGTTTTTTCTGCATATTTCTAGTTGGCTAAATATTTTTATTATGAAAGGTTCTTACATATGATATGAAGGTAATGCTTACCTGAAAAAATGAGACTGGAAATGTTCCTGTTCAGTTCTTTGGGATAATTTGAGGAGCATTGATGTTAATTTCTCTTGAAATTCTCCAGTGAGGTCATCTGAACCTGAGATTTTCTTTTTGGAGAGCTTTTGGATTATGGATTCAAGCTCCAGTTAAGTTTAATTTTTTTAGTCCTTCATTATGGTAGCCTGTTTCAAGTAATTTATCAGTTTTTTTTCAATTTTTAGTAAACAATTGCTGTATACAGAATTATTCTGCATATCATTTTATTCTTTTATAATTCTGTTTATTTTTGTGGCATCAATGCATTATCACCTTTTTCATTTATAATTTTTGTGTTTGACTCTTTTTTTATTTTTTCCTAGTTAATCTAGTGAAGGGTTTGTAAGTTTTATTAATCTTTTCTAAGTGTTACTGGTATTTTTTATTTTCTTTCTCTATTTTATGTGTCTAGTTATTACCTCCAACAATTTCCTTCTAATTTATCCTCTTTTTTTGTGAAAAGACCATTTCACTTAAGATCTACCCTCAACAAAATTTTATGTATATAATGCACTGTTATTAACTACATACAATGTGCTGTATAGTAGGTATCTTGGGCTTATTCACATTTCCTAAAGAAACTTTGTATCCTTTGACCAACACCTCCCTGATTCCCTGTTTTCTTAGTTCCTTTTATCCAGCCTTTGAATCTGGTTTTTGGAACTTTGCCTATTAGTGCCATGATATAAGTGGGATCCTATAGTACTTCTTTCACGTCTGGCTTATTTTCTGTAGCTTATTTACATCTATGTTGTCAACAGTGACTTGATTTTTATTTCTTTTAAAGGCTGAGTAATTATTATATGTATATAAAACTTTTATTCATTTATACATTGATGAGCATTTGGGTTGTTTCTGTGTTTGGGCCATTATGAATAAGGCTTCAGTGAACCTGGGATCAAGGGTAGTTCCTCAAGGTGCTGATGTTCATTCTCTTGGAAATATACACAGAAATAAGGCTGTTAAATCATATGGCAGTTCTATTTTTAATTTTAGAAACGTCCACACTGTTTATCTTAGTGTCTGTACTAATTTACATTCCTGCCAAAAATGTACAAGGGTTCCCTTGGCTCCACACCCTTGGCAACACGTGTTAACTGATTTTTTTTTTCTTTGAGATGGAGTCTCACTTTGTCATTCTCAGTACAGTGCCCTTGCATCATAGCTCACAGTCACCTAAAACTCTTGGGTTCAAGCAATTCTCTTGCCTCAGCTTCCCAAGAACCTGGGACTACAGGCACCTGCCACATCACCTGGCTATTTTTAGAGACAGGGTCTCACTCTGACTCAGGATCGTTTTGAACTCATGAGCTCAAGCAGTCCACCCACCTCAGCCTCCCAGAGTGCTAGGATTACAGACATGAGTCACCACACCTGGCCTACTGTCACTTTCTTTAAGTGTGGAGAATTATTGTTAGCATTTTTATAATTTAGAACTATAGGTGATCAAACTCTCCTGGTTTTGTTTATCTGTACATATCTGATTTCACCTTCACAAAGATAGTGTCCCTGGATGTAGAATTTATAGAAGAAGAATATTTTGTATCAAAACCTAAAAATTATATTCTCTTATGATGAGAAGTCAGCTCTAATTCAATTAGTCATATGCTGATTATTCTTTGTCTGCTTTTAAAATCCTTTCTCTGTCTTTGTTATTTTAGCACTGTGATAATGATCTGCACTCCATAATTTGTTTCTGCCCCAGTTAGGGTTTATTGGTCTTTGTGGCTCTATAAATTGACACATTTCACAAAATTTGGTAAGGTGTTAGATATCGTCTAAAAGAATATTTTTAATGTTACATTCTTTGTAACAAAACAGTTTGATTTAGACTCCCGACTCTCTCCCCAATCCAGTAGTCACTAGCTGAAATTTTCTTTTCTTTCTTTCAGCATCCAGGGGCTGGTTTTTCTTCTACTTCTCATTCTGAAATTCCATCATCAAGTTGAATTATCTGTCATTAGTCATTTTCAAAGTCTACTGTTGTTAGGCTTATCCAATGAATATTTCCTTTTAGTTACTGGATTTTGCAGCTCTAGTATTTACCATGGCTTTTTTTTTTTTCTAGTAAACAGGATTTTATTTTATGACACTCTGTGATAATACAATAAATATACAAAAAAAAATATGGAACGCTTCACAAATTTGCGTGTCATCCTTGCGACCATGGCTTTTTTGTTAAAACTTACTCTTGGGTGGTGCACATAGCTCAGTGGGTACGGTGCCAGACGCATCCACTGAGGCTGGCGGGTTCAAACCCTCCTGGGCCAGCTAAAACAACAGTGACAACTGCAACAAAAAAATAGCCGGCATTGTAGCAGCCGCCTGTAGTCCCAGCTTCTTGGGAGGCTGAGGGAAAAGAATCACTTGAGCCCAAGAGTTTGAGGTTGCTGTGAGCTGTGACGTCATGGCACTCTATGTAGAGCAATAGCTTGAGACTCTTGTCTCAAAAGACCCCCCCAAAACCTTTTACTAATAATCTCTGTAATATATTATTTTGTCATAGTTGAAATTTGAGATGATGTTTGAAATTGAGATAATTTTTTTTAATGTTTTCTTTGTTTATGCTTATTCTGAAATTCCATCATCATGTTCAATGACTCTCTTTGGTCATTTTCAATGTGCTGTTAGTAAGTCTGCAGAGTTTTACACTTGGATCCATGTGCAGATTAGAGATTGCACTCCAATAGGGAGCTACAACCGTACCAAGCAATTTGTTTTTAAAGAATTCTTAAGTCTAATTTCTGACAGTATTTGGTGGTTGTCCAGTAGCTTAGATGAAAACCTTGTTGATTTACTTACAAGGAGTGGAGCATTGGCTTGTATAGGCCTTTCATTATTTTCCCAAACCCTCCTTCTTAGTCCTATAACTTTTTCTATAAATATATTTTGAATAACAAGCCTAAATATATGTATTCTTTTTATAAAATTTAAGAAGCATAGAATGAATGTTACTAACCAATTTGTTTGCGTTTCTTACTTTTTTGGTTATAATCCAGACATGCAATGAATATTTCTTACTTGATTTAACATAAGTAACTTTTAAGGTTTTAAATCACATGAAGACTTCATGTGTAAATGTCTGTTTTATTTATACTTATCTAATTTTTATGTATTTTTTGCAAATTTTTTTTAAACTTTTTTTTAGAGACGGGGTCTTGGGATGTTGAGTAGGCTAGCCTGATGTATCTGGGCTTAAGCCATTCTCTTAGTAATTAGGACTATAAGCTGCTATGCCCCGCTCAACAATTATTTATTAATTGTCAAAATATTAAGTGGACTTACATCTTTATGTTTTTTGAGCCTTGCCTTAAATTCTGATGTTATTAATATTTTTATGCATAAAAATGTTTCTTATTCATGAACTTGAGAATACTTTTTCTTTTTTTTGAGACAGAATCTCAGGCTGTAGCCCTGGTTAGAGTGCTGTGGCATCAACATAGCTCACAGCAACCTCTAATCTTGGGCTCAAGCTATCGTCTTGCCTCAGTTTGTTCTGTTTTTAGTAGAGACGGGGTCTTGCTTTTTGCTCAGGTTGGTCTCAAACTCAAGCAATCCATCTGCCTCGGCCTCCCAGATTGGTAGGATTACAGGCCCTAGCCACCGTGCCTGGTCCTGAGAACACTTTCGATACCAGCTGTGTTGGTTTTTCCTCCCAAGAAACTTGCTAGTTATCTGCAGATTCTCACATTACCTACAGTTAAACACAGACCTTGTAGTTTACATGTTTATCATCCCAAAGGTGACCTTTCCATTCAGCTACAAGTAGAGTCATCAAGTAATCCACACTTCTGTCCATCTTCAGTGTAAATAAGGGGTACCCATTACCCCCTCCCATGTTAAATAATTTGCTAGAACAGCTCACAAAACTTAGGAAGCTACTTTATTTGCTATAATTATATTATTAGTTTATTATGAAGGATGCAACAATAAATACTGCCAGCTACTTGATGTGCTCATTAACCCAGAAACTCCCTGTGCATCCACAGGAGTATAGGGAGGTTCCAGTACATTAGCACGATTCGTTAAATCATTGTCCGTTGGTGATTGAATTGAACCTCCATCCCTACAGTGATTGGGCAGTAAGGTTCGGAGGCTTCTATTTTATCTTCTCAAGTTTCAAAAGCAAGAGTGGTCTCAGCTATGTATGTCTTGCTCTCTCTGGCATCTGGTATTATTGTGCTTAAAGGTCATATCATCATGTGCTCTGAGATTTCCCTCATTACACATCCCATTTATTCATTATTTTATCCTCAGCTCCAATTTGTCATTCTCCCCATTTATCACCACGTTTTTCCACCTTGGGAAGAGACATTAGATTCAGCCACAGTGCTGGTTTAGATTGTAGGCAGCAGTACTAGTCTAGCAAGAGCATCCACCTTAACTACTCCCATTCATATAGGGTAGGATTACAGAGGTATAGAGCTATAACATCAGGCAGTATAGCTACATTTACTTATTTCTTTTTCTTTTTTTTTTTTTTTTTGAGACAGAGCCTCAAGCTATCCCCCTGGGTAGAGTGCCATGGCATCACGCTCACAGCAACCTCCAACTCCTGGGCTCAAGCCAGTCTCCTGCCTCAGGCGCCCGCCACAGTGCCCGGCCATTTTTTGGTTGCAGCCATCATTGTTGTTTGGCGGGCCCAGGCTGGGGATTTGAACCCGCCACCTTAGGTGTATGTGGCTGGCACCTTAGCCGCTTGAGCCACAGGCGCTGAGCCGCTACATCTACTTATAACCACAGTTTTCCACATGGAGTGGGAACACAAACCATTGCATAATTCTATTAGGCATTATTACAGTACAATTTAAAAATAGAGTTTCAGTTTCTTGCTTTCGAATTATCTCTGATTCTAGCACTCATAGCTATAGTCTTAGTTCTGTGATTACTGCATCTATTTAGGAAGAAGAAAGTTAAGGTGATTTCAGGAAGAAAAAAATTATAGTATAATACCAGCAACTTTACCCATTCTTCTTCCCCAGATGCTGCTGAGAATAGGAATCTATCTAGTGAGGATCCTGCCTAAATTCTCCTAATCCCTTCTGTTTGTATTTTCTCTCATTTTAAATAACCGTGTTTATGAGTTTATGTGTAATTTCTGTATGTATAAAACCAAACTGTAACCCAGCCATGGTAAGAGCACTTGCTCAAGGCTTCTTAGCTGTGGCTTCGGGCTGGCCTCAAACCTGTGAGTTCAGGCAATCCACCCACCTCTGCTTCCCAAGTGCTAGGATTATAGGCTTAAGCCACTGCGCGCAGCCCCCAGCCTATACACTTTCAAGAGCTACTCAGTAGAATTTCCTGGAAAGGTCTTGCGAAAAATAAGTAAAATTAGGCTTGAAATAATGACACCAGAAATGTCTACAGATCTATGGGTCAAAAGGCCACAGTGTGGAGAATACCAGATTCTATTACAAAAGAATGATTTTTGTGTTTGTTTTCCTGTAAGGAATAAAGGCAAGCTTTTTTTTTCCTTTTTTTTTTTTTTTTGTTCACACTTCACAGAAGGGGCAGACTATATACATTGGGGCAGATTGTGTTAAAACTGATGAGGTACTACATACATTGGAGCATATTAGTGAGGGTTGGTGAGTCCAAAATCTCAACTCACTTGTCAGAAATTCCACCTTTTCTGGAAAACATCTCAAATAGGTCAAGTAGTTAGCTAAAAGTTACAGGGTTCTGCTCATCAATCCCTACTGGCCTGAGAATATAAAACATGAGAGAAATAGTATTATAAATAACAGATAGAGGCTGGGCAATAACAGATACAGGCTGGGCACGGTGGCTGACAGCAGTAATCCTAGCACTCTGGGAAGCAGAGGTAGGTGGATTGCCTGACTAGCCTGAGTAAGAGGGAGACCATGTCTCTAAAAATAGCCAGGGGTTATGACGGGCGCCTGTAGTCTCAGCTACTCAGGAGGCTGAGACGAGAGAATCACTTGAGCCCAGGAGTTTGAGGTTGCTGTGAGCTGTGATACCACAGCATATTACTGAGGGTAACAAGTGAGACTCTCTCTCAAAAATAAGTAAATAAATGAATAACAGAGGTCATTGAAATTTGTTCATAGATTCAATTATAATAGCACAGAGCTATTTGTTTTTGAAATCACCTACTTTATCAACCTTTTTCAGTGATATTTTTATGTAGTTTTAAAAGGCTTTTATTTTTCATGCAAATGAACATAGTCTTCTCTGTTGACAGTTTATAATCCTGACTGAAGCTTTTTTTGCATATTCTTTTTAATCATTTGGAAGATTTGGGGGAATCATCTCATTTTATGTTTTCTGAATTGATAATACAAGTCTCTGGATGCTATGTAATAATCTTAATTTCTATCATATATTATAAATGCATCTTGAATCATACACTCGTGTTTCTTTTCTTTTTTTTTGTTTTTGAGCCTCAGACTGTCTCCCTGGGTAGAGTGCTGTGACATCACAGCTTACAGCAACCTCCAACTCCTGGGCTCAAGCAAGTCTCTGCCTCCACCTCCCAAGTAGCTGGGACCACAGGCATCCGCCACAACACCTGGCTATTTTTTGGTTGCAGCCATCATTGTTGTTTGGCAGGCCGGGCTGGATTCTAACCTGCCAGCTTATGTGTATGTGGCTGGAGCCTTAGCCACTTGAACCATAGGCACCGAGCCTTTTTTTTTTGAGTCAGAGTCTCATTTTGTGGTCCAATACAGTGCTGTGGCATCATAGCTCACAGTAACCTCAAACTCTTGGGCTCAAGCCATCCACTTGCCTTAGCCTCCCAAGTAGCTGGGACTAAAGGCGCCCACTACAATGCCCAACTATTTTTTTTTTTTTTTGAATCAGAGTTGCAATCTGTGACTGGGTAGACTGCCATGGCATCATAGTTCACAGCAGCCTCCCACTCTTGGGCAGAAGCTATCCTCTTGCCTCAGTTATTTCTGCTTTTTAGTAGTGATGAGTTCTCAATCCTTGGCTGGTCTCTAGAGCTTAAGCTGTCCACACTCCTTGGCCTCCCAGAGTGCTCATGTTTATTTTCAGTGCATTCTTTCTCAGAAGTCCTATGGGTGGATGGCTAGATAATAAATTTTCACAATCATGAACAATGATCGCTTTAATTTCTTAAACTAACTCAATGTATCAGCATACAATAGAACCTCCATAGTTGTTGACCACCTTTCTACATTGACCACTTCTGTATTTTGACTAGTTTCTTATAGTCTCTATAGTATGCCACCTCCCTAATTGACCACCTCCATATGTTGACCAGTCCCTTGGGAGGTCAACTTACAGAGGTTGTAGTGTAGTTATTTTCACTTATTTTAGTTTGCTTTGGGTGTTATCTATGTTCATTGACTCCTGATATTAGCTTTATTACAGTTCATGTTAATTTTATTCACTTGGTTATTGTTCTCTCTGACAGATTTTTTTCTGTCAAGGTAATTTTCTGTATTTTTTGTAAAGCTAATTATTTTTATCTTAATTATTAATAGATACCTTCTGGAGGTTTACCAACTTATGTGTATACACCATCACATTGAATCTAGAAGATCCCTTTTCCTTTTAGAGTGCCTTTCCATATAGCTTGCTTTGGAAAATGAACACTGTCATCATTATTTTCTGATCACATGCACTGGGATAAATCCAGGCTCTGCAGCTTACTGGATGTTTGAAAGACATTCTTCTTGTGCCAGAAGCATTGACATCACCAGTGAGCTGGTTAGCAATTCAGGCTTCACCCTAGATCTCCTGAATCAAAATCTTTTTGATTAGATCAGAATCATTTTAACTAGATCTCCAGTTTATTGCTGTACACATTGAAGCTTGAGATGTAATACCTGTTAAACATACACACCATCTCAAATGTACACACATTTGTCCTGTATGATAAAAATTTTGCACTCAAAAAGATAAATGTTTGTATTGATGCCCTTAATTTTATACTGTATCATTCAGATTACTATCTACAGTGGTTTTGTAGGTCTTGTGTCATCTTCTTTTCCTCATATTTAGAGACTATATTACACAATATTTCTATATTAAAAATTACCTTTTTGAGTAATTCCAGTCACTCATGGGGGTAAGAAACAGTATTATTATTATTTCCTCTACCATTTCACCTGAAGTCAAATTAAGAACTCTTCCCATGGCCACTTTGTGAATATGCGTTTTTCTTTTAGGAACTGTTGACGTTCAAGGATGTGACCATAGAATTTTCTCCAGAAGAGTGGGCATGCCTGAACCCTACTCAGCGGGATTTATATAGGGATGTGATGTTAGAGAATTACAGAAACCTGTTCGCCCTGGGTGAGCATAACTTTAATACACAATTTCTGTTTCAAGGATTTTATATTTTTCCTTTGAAGAATGTTTTTTGGGAGTTCCTGCTTTATATGAATGAGGGTCAAATCTTTGTTTCCAAGGAAAACTTAAGGATATGTTAGTATAGAAAAGAGTCTCTAAAATGTTTTATCTTAACATTACTCTTACTTTTTCTTGAGATATCTGTACATTAGTGGTACTTCAGAAATTTAATGATACAAAATGTTGTTATCTACACCTTAAAATACAATTTCTACCATCAATTTTTGATTGACTTGTACTGGGTAATAAAGATAAGGACCCACAAATAGTACATACTTTCTCAATATTCTGAAGTTTCTGTTGGAAAATGACACTTTGTGATTAATTTTTTAAAGTATTCTGTAATGCTCTTTCTTCTCTACTTTGTACAGTGGTAGATTGGTAATTGGAGAGTCCTAGCAAGAGTCATGTGCCTTTTTTCTAATAAAACAGGTCTTGCTGTCTCTAAGCCAGACCTGATCACCTGTTTGGAGCAAAGAAAAGAGCCCTGGAATGTGAAGAGACATGAAGCAGTAGCAGAGCAACCAGGTAGGTGGGAGTGAAGGA
>CAUYTI010148730.1:0-13203 GCA_963575145.1 Galago senegalensis
CAAAAACAATTGAAAAAAATTATATTGGCTTCTTATCATGCTTTCCTGTAGGAGGCAAGATATTGCTAGGGAAAAAAAAGGCTTTGTCTTGTCTGGTTGCTTCTAATCTGAGCATTTGGCTAAATAGAATGGGATCCTCTTAGGATAACACACTGTTTTGTCTTTCCTGGAGTCTGGAACTCTCTCACCAGAAAGAATTCTCTACATCTTTCAGAATCCTCTCATGTGGTTTTCTTTTTGTTTGTTTGTTTGTTTCTTTTTTCATTATGTTCAGGAGTTTGAATTATACTGAGTAGATGCACATTTTGTACATATTTCGAAGCCAACCATTCCTTTTACCTTTGATAGATTTGTATTTTAATTTTTTCATGGAGCTCATGTTTCTTTTGTGATGAAAATGAAAACCTAGAGAAAAAAAATAAGTAAAGACCCAGCCAACTCCTCAGCATATGGTATATTAAAAGAAGAGACTTTCTCTGTTTGAGCTATCTGTTCAACACTTATTCACTAAGATGTTTATTGACCCTGGAATCCTGCAAAGTAGACATATTTCTTAATGCTTTGTGTATGCTTTTAGTGAAAAAGAAAAAACAACATTTAAAAATGTAGCAATTGATAGAATTAAAATTTCTTGTTCTATATATTTCCCCAGAAATCACCTAAATGTTGATATTGTGGAAAGTGGTCTGTTTCTATTTGCCTTATTTAAACCTGTATTTAGATGTGTTCTCTCAATAAATCAAATAAATGATGTATTTTTTAGATTGTAAAGGAAAATGTGGGCCCCCTCCACCTATTGAAAATGGAGATATCACTTCATTCCCATTAGCAGTATATGCTCCTTATTCAACAGTTGAATATCAGTGTCAGAACTTATATCAACTTCAGGGTAACAGGCGAATAACATGTAGTAATGGACAGTGGTCAGAACCACCAAAATGCTTGAGTAAGTACTTTTATATTCTCATGGATCATGGAAAAGTCAGTATATAAGTATCACATTTTGTTATTTATAATAGAATTCTCCCAAAGAAACACACAGCTATCCTGCTGAATGCTTGCCTACTAAATATTTATATGTGAGGAATATAGTATAGAAAATTCTGTTATACTTTTATACTTAATTAAAACTTTGTGTTGCAAAAATATATACATATATATATACATGGTGTATGATGTGATGATCATATATATATATACACATATATGATGCAATAATCCAATAAATTAACACATTCATCATTACCCGTAGGTACTATTATGCATATGTATATGTGTATGTGTTGTAAAGACATTTAAAATCTGCTCTCTTACCTAATTTCAAGTTAAAAATAAAGCATTATTAGCTATACGCCATGCTATACATTATCCCCACATTCATTCCTCTTATTACTAAATGTTTGTACCATCTGACCAAGGTTTTGTTCAAACAAAAACAGTGATGGTAGTTTTTTTATGTAAGTGATATGAATTTTTGGTAATAACACCCAATATCACACATTAAACCTAGAATCTGATTTATATATCATTTACCATTTTAATTTTCAAAAGATATTTTTAGTTACAGAGTTGGTTTGGAAAGGGTTTTGGGAAAGCATTCCTGAACCATTATATAACACAGCTAAATGTTTTATTTCATTTTTTTCTATTCTAGATCCATGAATAATATCAGAAGAAATCAAGAAAAAATATAACATAACATTAAAGTGGTGAGACAGAGGAAAGCTTTACTCCAAATTGGGTGAAGAAGTTGAATTTACATGTAAATTTGGATATCATCGAGCAACATTTCAACCATTTCAAACAATATGTCAAGATGGGAAAATGATATATCCCCATTGTAGGAAAGGCTATTTTTACCTTTATTAAAATCCATACCTTTATAAGTTCTCAATTTTACATTTTAAGTATTGTTTAACTCATTTTTATTCTTCAATAAGAATTTTTGCAATTTGAGACAATGTAATTACAATCTGAGAACTGTGCTTCACTTCTTAAAAGGGCCAAATGAAAAATTGGCAAAAACAAAAGTGCTCTGTATTCAATTTACAAAATATCTATGTCAGGAAATTACACGCAATTATGTTAGAGGCCATTATGTCTTTTACCTTCCAAAATATCTCAAAGATAGCTTCTGATATTCTCTGTTCTCCAGTCAATGAAAAAGTATTGTTGTCCCTGTCTTTGAAATCGTATCACTTGATAAAAATGAAAAAATCAACCTAAGTCATAACTTATATTAGCAATAAGATATGTCATTAGTCATTATTAATGAATAAATTCACGAAAATGATGAAATGTATAAACTTTTACAAGACGTCAGCCTAGCAGACTTAAAAATCAAACTAATCATAAAGAGGAAATAAAGTTTAATTGTGTATATTGCTATTACAACACTCATATACAAAGTGATACAAATTCTCTATCAGTTGTAAACACATCCACATATGTGCACACAGAGACCTACACACACAGACACACACAAAATACTCTGCAACCTGAATTAATATTTACCAAAATAAAGTTGGCAGGGAATACAATGAAGTAAGTGAAATTGTATTTTGTATTCATTGATAATGAGATTTAAGAGTTATTGCTAAACTCCTCTAAATATACTAGTGTTCTCTGATTTTCTAATTTTAACATGTACCATTTTTGAATCACTGGAATTATTTATTTTAAAATAAAGATGTCTATAAAGAAGGCAATGCAAATTGAGAGCTCTAAAGACCTCAATGGTCATGATCTTAAGGTTGAATTACATTTTTAAAAATTTTGGTTAGAAGAGTTTTGAAAATTTCAATAATGAGATTGTAAAGTGTAATTTTTATATCTATTCATTTAAAGCAGAATTGGTTAAAATCATTTTTGACCAGTAACATCTTCAATTTAGAAAAGATGTTAATCTTTCATGTGAAAATCAAAGTTTAAATAATAAGGTTAAACTATTTTAGTGTAAGTTATTTTTTATTGCAGAAGAAGGTAACTGTCACCTTCAGCTGTCCCCATGTTTGTGATCCTTTTAGATAAATAGGTTGAGTTGAAAAAAATCAGATTCCACAAATTCAAAGGATATTTGTTATAATTATCAATGTATCTTTGCAGTTATATTAACACTTGTGAATACATTTATAGCACATTTGGACCACTGTAATCAATTACAGTTAAGTGAATGGTTTATGAAAACCCAGAAATTTATTTCATAGAGTTGTAGAGGCCTGGATAACCAAGATTAAGATCCTAGCTGACCTGACATCTGGTAAGGGCTCTCTTTCACAGATGGTGCCTTCTCCTTACATCCCCAGAATATGGACAGGATTTTAAAATTCCATGAGGTTTTTTTTTTTTTTTTTTTTTTTTTTTTTAAGACAGATACTGGTCAAGGGAATGATATAATATGAAGAGATTTCAATTTTAAACATTTATGCACCCACCTTAAATGTTCTAGGTATACAAAATGAATTCTAACTGATGTGAACAATATCATATTCTGCAACTCAATAATATCTGGGGGATTTCAACACTTTCAAAATTATTTTGTGAAGCCTCACCCATCATGATACCAAAGCCACAAAAGGATGCTATAAATATAATTATGGGCCAATATTCCCATAATTGCAGAGGCAAAAGTAAATAAATATACTCGCAAATAATTTATCACATTAAAAAAGATCATTAACCATGGTCAAAGGGATTTATCACTAGAATGTAAGGACAGTATCCTTCCTCTAATCAGTAAATGCTATGCACCTAACTAACAGAATGGAGAACAAAAGTCTTATGATCATTTCCACAGATATGATACAAGAAAAGCACATGGCAAAAATATACTGTCTTTCATGATAAAAATTCTCAAGAAATTATATATGGAAGGAATTGCCACAAAGAAAAATAGGCCATATATCACACATCCAAAGCTAACCTAATAATCAATACTGAAAAGTTGAAATGTTTTCCTTTGAGGTCAGAAAAAGACAAGAATACCTACTCCCATCACTTCTTTTCAACATAGTACCAGAAATTATGGCCAGCACAAAGGTAAAAAAAAAAAAAAAAAAAAAAAAAGAACGCATCCACATTCAAAAGGGAAAAGTAAAATTGTCTCTGTTTTTAGATAACATGATCTTATTCCTGTACACATATATAGACAAAAGACATCCAAATTGGGATGGAAGAAAATTATCTCTGTTTTCAGATGACACCTTCTTATTACATATATAAAAACCCAGCATCCCTGTTGGTCTACTGGTGAGGATTCAGCAGTCTTCTCAGTCATATATAGAAAACGCAAGGAGTCCACCAAAAAATTTCTAGAACTAAGAACCAATTCAGTAAAATTCAAAAATAAAATATCAACATACAAAAGTTAGTTTTGTTTCTATTCATTTACAAAAAACTATCAAAAAAAAAAAAAACAATCAGGACAGAGCAAGATGGTGGCTGAGAAACAGATTCTTTGCAACCAAGCATGGTGAGATTGGGAAGAGAAGACTCCAGGCATCTTTAGTTTATGGACTTTTCCCAGAAACATCCCTTTGAGGATACAGGGAGGCAGCTGGAGATTTATGGACCCTAGGAGGAGTATGAAAGCAGTAAAGACATGGCAAGTGGTTGCATTGTATCTAAGGCCAGAGTGGCTGTAGCTACAGCAGCAGCAAAATTGCAGAGAGGAAAGGTCTCCCCTGTGTTTTTTTTTTTTTGTTGTTTGTTTTTTGTACTGGGAAACTTGGTTGAGTTACCTTGGGAGACCTTGGGGAGTGAGCAAGTGACTTTGCATGGCTCCCAGAGGCTGGGACTGAGCCTCTGGGCTGGAAATGAGCTTTTACTGGTCAGTTGCCAGGCTCATACAGCCATAGTGGGAGAGTCACCTTGCAGGCTCTGCCCTCAGGGTCCTAGAGCAAGGCCCCTCCTGGGAGACTTTGGACCAGTGATCAAGTGACTTTGAACAGTGCCTGGAGGCCAGGACTTAGACAATGTGGAAGAGCAGAGATTTCACTGTCTGATAGTAGAGCTGCCTTGCAGCCTTGGCCCTCTAGGGCATAGAGCAAGGCCAGTTTTGGCATGCCTGATAAGAGGGCAGCTACTTAAAGAGAGATTGCAGAAAGTATTTTTTAAGTGGCCTGAGGAGAGATTCAGGCTCTCAACACTGAGGAGTCTGAGGACAAAGAAGTCATCAGAGGCCTCTAGTCTCCATCTTATACTGCTGTACCTGTATTGTGATTAGTAACTAATACCCCAGAAGATCAACTGTTGCCCAAGCAATATTCAGCTTGGGCATATTCAGGTGTATATATTGCTCTTTCTTTCTTTCTTTCTTTCTTTCTTTCTTTCTTTCTTTCTTTCTTTCTTTCTTTCTTTCTTTCTTTCTTTCTCTTTCATTTTTCTTTCAACTTTCCCCCCCAGAGTTTTCTTTTTCTTTTATTCTCCATTTTTCTCATGTAAATATAATTATTCACTCTTGCCTTCTTTAATAAAGAAATTCATTTTAGCTAGTTTTTCTGCCTCTGTTATTTGTTTTTCCCCAATTTTATCCTATACTGTTTTTGTTTTGTTTTTCTTTGGTTTTATTTATACCACTTTTGTTTTTCTTCTCTATTTGTTGCAGGTGGCGTACTGTGTCTGCTCAGGCTGGCAAAAAGCTGAAGATGTCAAGAGAACCACCCAATCCAGAACCCCCAGAGGCTGGGATTTTTTAGGTGTGAATCAAAGTACCCTACTATACATCTCTATTACTCCTCTCTCTCTTTCTAGGCCTCTCCTCTTTTCGTCAATCTTCCCTTTTACTCACCCTCTTTCCTTTCAGTATTCTCTCTCTCTCGCTCTTTTTTTATCTTTTATTCCTTCTTGTTCTTCAATCTTCTCATCCTTTTTGTCCTGTACCAAAAGGACACACTAACACTTTAGGTCAGTGGCATGGTACTTTAAAGAGCAAAAGGAAGTAAAAGGAAAATGTAGGGTAAGGAAACAGACAACAAGAAAACACTCATGAGGGAGAAACAGCAGAACATTTCTGCCAACATGAAAAACCAGAGCACCACCCCACAAGGGACAATGAGATAGTAACTACAGAGGATTCTATATATAAAGAAATGTTAGACATGGCAGAAAGGGAATTTAAAATATGGAAGATAAAAACAATGAAGGAAATTGCTGAGCAAGTGGAAAATATCCAAAAGGAAACCAAGAGGTAGAGGACAAAGCTTTTTGAGATAACTCAGACAGTTAAAGATTCAGAAAAAAAAATAAAGAAAAAACAGAATGTTTACAGACAGAATTATGGAACTTAAAGAAGCATTTAAACATACAAGTTATATGTATCTGAGGAGGGGAAGAAGAGTGCCCCAGAGAAATGCAAGCCATACTAGGGAATAGTATGAGTAAAAATTTCCCAAATATCACCAAAGATTCTGACACACACCTTTTAGAGGACTATTGTACCCCAGGTCACCCCAACTCAAATAGACCTTCTCCAAGACACATTGTGATGAACCTATTCAAAGTCAAGACAAAAGAAAAGATTCTACAAGCAGCAAGGAATAAGTGCCAATTGACCTACTTGGGCAAATCCATCAGGTGATTGCAGACTTCTCAAATGAAACTTTTCAGGCCAGAAGACAATGGTCATCTACCTTTAATCTACTTAAACAAAACAATCTCAGCCGAGAATTCTATATCCTCCTAAGCTAAGCTTTAAAATTGATGGAGAAACAAAATCTTTACTAATATGAAAAAATTGAGGAAGTTTCCCACAACAAACTCAGCTCAGGAATACTTAGACATATCTACACACTGACCATCACAATGGTCTACCAGAAAAGTAAGCACTGAGTAACTAAAGGATAAAACATAGCTTCCACAATGATGCAAAAGATAAAACTAAGCAATGGATATTCACAAAATAAGATGAATAGAATACCACCACAATTACCAATTATCTCAATAAATGTTAATGGCTTGAATTTCCCACAGAAAAGTCATATACTGGCTGATTGGATAAAAAAAAACATGAGCTGTCCAGATCCACACATTCTCTGTGTCTGCAAGAAACACACCTAGCCTCAAAGGATAAATTAAAACTCAGGATTAAGGGATAGAAGACAATTTTTCAGTCAAACAGAATTCAGAAAAGAAGAGGAGTTACAATATTATTTTCTGATAGAAGTGATTTAAAGAAACTAAAGTCAAAAAAGACAAAGATGGACACATCAGATTGGTCAAGGGAAAAATACAAGAAGAAGAAATATTTAGAATATTTAGAATATTTACAATAGAAATATTTAGAATAGAAATACATAATTCTAAATATTTGTGCACCCAAATTAATTGCTCCCAGATGTCAGAAACAGACTGTAATTAATCTGAGCAATAGGATATCCCATAACACCATAATACCTGGGGACTTTAATACTCCCCTTACAGAGCTGGACAGATCCTCTAAACAGAAACTAAAATATATGAGGAACTTAAATGTGATCCTAGAACAACTGTGCTTGATAAACATATATAGAACACTCCATCCCAAAGTTAAAGATTATACATTCTTTTCATTGGCCCATGGGACAGTGTCCAAAATTTATTATATCCTAGGACATAAAACAAACCTCAACAGAATCAAAGGAATTAAAATTTTACTTTGTGAAGGGTTGAGGCAAGATGGCGAACTGCAGCCAACTTTCCACAGAGGCTCCGGTCCAGAAGGAGAGTTAAAAGGCAGAAGTTTAGAAAGTAAGTCAATGGTTTGGAGCTGAGCCAAGAAAGAAGGTTGAAGAACACACATCAACCCTGCTGAGGTGAGATGCAACCCCAAGGTTACAAACAAAGGTACAAAATCCAATTCCAAGCAGATGAGAGTCCCCTCCCCCGTGAGAAGAGCTTGCAGTATATACTCCATACAAACAAGCAAGCAGAGTTAAAACTTCCTCCCATTTTATCCCACAGGAGAGACTCTTGAAAAACCAGACCTCCTACCCCAAATAGGGTGCTATGGCACTCTCCTGCCAGGCATAAAACTGTAAAACTGTATAAAACTGTATATATTCTTTATCTGCAATTCTGAACTCCCAGCACTCCCTTCCACTCTCACCCTGAGGTCTGGAAGCCTGTCCTCCATGAAGTCCAGATTCTTGGGAATTTTCTTGATAGGTGTGGATGGGGAAAGGGCTATTTTTGGTCCATACTGATTCTGTGGCACAGGAGTAAGGAGAGGACAGTTGAAAGGGAACCACATTAGAACGGTGTTACCCTGAGATGAAGAGCAACAGCTACAGCAGCAGGAACAATAAGGCTCACACACCTAAGGCTTTCCTGGAAAGACATGACCTGTCTCTCTGGGAAACCAGAGGAAGCTGGCATCTTCTCCAGTGGCAGCTACTGGCAGAAGAGATCTGGTACAGACTGTGAGTAATACTCATGCACAGAGCCGGCAAACTTCCAGGGTGGGGTTGAGCCAGAGGACTGTTTTACTGAGCCTAAGATGCACCTGGTCCTCAGGGTATCATAGCCGAGACAAAGGCAGCAGGCAGAGGCTAGAACTGACAGCTGAGAGGGAGCCCTACTGTGCCACCCCCACACAAACTGCAGCTAAGACTAGTTCTGATCCATAGGACAGAAACAAACTCTTTCTTTCAGAGAGCTCTGGGATAATTCAAAGAAAATTAATATTCACCTATAGGAATCCCTGAAGGCAATGAAGTGGCTTCGCAAAACTCAGAGGCTCTTCTTCATGAAATTATGAAAGAGAACTTTCCAGACATGCCAAGAGATTTTAAAATTCAGATAGCAGACATTTTCAGAACCCCACCAAGACTCAACCTAAATAAGACATCATCCAGGCACATCATAATTAACTTCCCTAAAGTTAATATGAAAGAGAAAATTCTGAAAGCACCCAGACTTAACAAAACCATAACCCACAAGGGGAAGAATATTAGAATGACTGCAGATCTCTCTACTGAAAACTTTCAGGCTAGAAGAGGATGATCATCGACTTTAATCTCCTAAAACAAAATAACTTTCAACCCAGAATTCTGTATCCAGCTAAACTGAGTTTCATTTATGGTGGAGAAATTAAATACTTTAATGACATTCAGATGTTGAAGAAATTTGCCATAACTAAACCAACTCTCCAGGATATTCTCAGACCTATCCTTCATAATCACTAGTGCAATCCTCCACCACAAAAGTAAACTCACTCAGAAACTTTTGATCAAATTCCAACTTCCACAGTGATGAAAGGATTAAAAATGTCCACTGGACTTTTGAAAAACTTAATACCCAAAATTTTACCAGGCTTATCAATATTCTCAATCAATGTGAATGGCTTAAATTGTCCTCTAAAGAAGCACAGTTTGGCTGACTGGATACAAAAATTCAGGGCAGATGTTCTGCTGCATACAAGAATCTCATCTTACCTTAAAAGATAAATATAGACTCAGGATGAAGGGATGATCATCTATATTCCAGGGAAATGGAAATCAGAAAGAAGCAGTTGTTGCAATTTTATTTGCAGATACAGTAGGCTTTAAGCCAATAAAACTAAGTAAGGATAAGGATGGTCACTTTACATTTGTTAAGGGTAATACTCAATATGATGAGATTCCGGTTATCAACGTTTATGTACCCAACCAGAATGCACCTCTCAATTTATAAGAGATATTCTAATAGGCATGAGCAAACTTGATTTCTCCCAGATCCATCATAGTCAGATTTTAGTACTCCTTTGGCAGTGTTGGATAGATCCTCCAACAAGAAGCTTAGCAGCCTCTCTGCCTGTGGCTCAAGTGGCTAAGGTGCCAGCCACAAACACCTAAGGTGGCGGGTTCGAATCCAGCCCAGATCCACCAAACAACAATGATGGCTGCAACCAAAAAATGGCCTGGTGTTGTAGCAGGCACCTGTGGTCCCAGCTACTTGGGAGGCTGAAGCAGGAGACTCACTTGAGCCCAGGAGTTGGAGGTTTCTGTGAGCTGTGATGCCACAGCACTCTACCCAGGGGGACAGTATGAGCCTCTGTTAAAAAAAAAAACAAACAAGAAACTTAGCAAAGAAATTTTAGATTTAAACTTAACCACGCAGCATTTGAATTTAATGAACATCTATAGAACATTTCATCCTAACAAAATTGAATACACATTTTTATCATTGGCCCATGGAACATACTCCAAAATTGACCACATTTTAGGTCACAAGTCTAACCTCAGAAAATTTAAAAGAATAGAAATTATTCCTTGCATCTTCTCAGACTATCATGGAATAAATGTTGAACTCAGTAACAACAAGAATCTGCAGACCCAAACAAAAATGTGGAAGCTAAATAACCCTATGCTGAATGATAGGTGGGTCAGAGACAAGATCAAGAAGGAAGTTACCAAATATTTAGAACAAAATGATAATGAAGACATGAGTTACCAGACCCTCTGGGATACCAAAAAGGCAGTCCTAAGAGGGAAATTTATAGCACTGCAAGCCTTCCTCAAGAGAACAGAAAATAGAGGAAGTTAACAACTTAATGGGACAACTCAAGTAACTGAAAAAGAAAGAACATTCCAATCTCAAACCCAGCAAAAGAAAAGAAACAACCAAAATTAGAGCAGAATTAAATGAAATTGAAAACAAAAGGATTATACAACAGACCAATAAATCAAAAAGTTGGTTTTTTGAAAAGGTCAATAAAATAGATAAACCTTTGGCCAACCTAATCAAGAAAAAAATGAGTAAAATCTCTAATTTCATCAATCAAAAATGGTAAAGATGAAATAACAACAGACTCCTCAGAAATTCAAAAAATCCTTAATGAATATTACAAGAAACTTTATTCTCAGAAATATGAAAATCTGAAAGAAATTGACCAATATTTGGAAGCACGCCACCTTCTAAGAATTAGCCAGAATGAAGTGGAAATGTTGAATAGGCCTCTATCAAGTTCTGAAATAGCATCAACTATACAAAATCTCCCTAAAAAGAAAAGCCCTGGACCAGATGGCTTCATGTCAAAATTCTACCAAACCTTTAAAGAGGAACTAGTACCTATATTACTTAACCTTTTCCAAAATATAGAAAAAGAAGGAATAGTACCCTACACATTCTATGAAGCAAACATCATCTTGATCTCCAAACCAGGAAAAGACCCAACAAGAAAAGAAAATTATAGACCAATATCACTAATGAATATTGATGCAAAAATATTCAACAAAATCCTAACAAATAGAATCCAGCAATACATCAAGCAAATTATACACCTCGACTAATTAGGTTTTATCCCAGAGTCCCAAGGCTGGTTCAGCATACATAAATCTATAAACATAATTCATCATATAAACAAATTAAAAAACAAAGACCATATGATTCTCTCAATTGATGCATAAAAAGCTTTTGATAATATCCAGCATCCCTTCATGATCAACACTCTTAAGAAAATTGGTATAGAAGGATATTCCTTAAACTGATAGAGGCCATCTACAGCAAACGCACAGCCAGTACCATATTGATGGAGTCAAATTGAAATCATTTCCACTCAGATCAGGAACCAGGCAAGGTTGCCCATTGTCTCCATTGCTCTTAAACATTGTAGCGGAAGTTTTAGCCATCACAATTAGGGAAGAAAAGGCGATCAAGGGTATCTATATAGGGTCTAACTTTCACTCTTCATAGATGAAATGATTGTATATCTGGAAAACACCAGCGATTCTACTACAAAACTCTTAGAAGTGATCAAGGAATACAATAGCTTCTCAGACTACAAAATCAACACTCAAAATCCATAGCGTTTATATATACCAACAATAGTCAAGCTGGAAAAATAGTCAAGAACTCTATTCCATTCACAGTAGTGCCAAAGAATATGAAATATTTGGGAGTTTACCTAACAAAGGGTGTGAAAGATCTCTATAAAGAGAACTATGAAACTTTAAGAAAAGAAATAACTGAAAATGTTAACAAATGGAAAAAATACCATGCTCATGGCTGGGAAGAATCAACATTGTTAAAATGTCCATACTACCCAAAGCAATATAAAATATAAAATTTAAATGTAATCCCCATTAAAGCTCCACTATCATACTTTAAAGATCTCAAAAAAATAATACTTTGTTTTATATGGAATCAGAAAAAACTTCGAATAGCCAAGATGTTACTCACAAATAAAAACAAAGCAGGAGGATAGGAGGGGGTCAAGATGGCCGACAGTTACCAGCCACTGACAGAAGCTCCCATCCAGAGGAAAGGATAAAGTCCAGAAAACACCCAACAAAGTCAAAAACTGGTAGTCCAGCCGAGAGAGAAGAGTGATATTGGCAGGACACCTCTTCTGAGACAAGTGGTGACTCCTGGAAGGCAATCTACAGGTACATAATACACCCCAAAGCAAAGTGTCCATCCCCTCCCCCAAGAAAGGTGTTCTTTTCCTTTCTTTCCTCTTCAATCACTCCTTTAAGTCTCCTACAAGCGAATGATAAACTGAGGACCTATTCTCTCACTCCATGAGTGCGAGCTGCCGACAGGGTAGGCTACTACCCTGGAAGGACCCTGCTGAGACTTGGAACACCCTCCCCCAGGCAGAAAAGTGGAATTGGTGTTTGCACTGCCATTTTGAGTTTCCAGTCCACCCTCCCCTCCTCTTGCCTGCAGAGACAGCTAGAGGAGACCCAAGAACAGCATCCACCCACCCTTGCGAGACCAAGCCCCTGTCCTGATTCTTCACTGGGAGAACTGCTTGATCCATGCTTCCTGCGTGGGCTGATCCCTCCAGCCAGAGCATTCTGTGCTCAGCTGTCTCCCTGGCTGCTGTCCCCACTTCCTGGGGCTTTGGCAGCCATGACTGACTCCTGCTGGGGAGAGCTGCATCTCCCTGCCTGCTGTCCCTGCTTCCTGGGGCCTTGGCAGCATGTGCCCAGGAGACAACTAGAAGAAGCCACTGGCAGAACGGTTTTAGGGATGGTCTCCAAAAGGGGTAAATTCAGAATGGGGCAGAATCAGCAGAAAAACTCTGGTAATCAGAATAATTAGAGTAGATAAACCTCCCCCCCAAGGAAGGATGGGACAGACACAATTGAAGACTCATTCCATAAACAGATGTCTGAGATGTCAGAAATTGAGTTCAGAATCTGGATAGCGAATAAGATCAACAGAATGGAGGAAAGGAGGGAACTAGAATTTCAAATTATTCAAAAGCTGTCCCAGGAATTCAATGATTTCAAAGATAAAGTG
>CAUYTI010148731.1:0-40601 GCA_963575145.1 Galago senegalensis
GTCCCAGCTACTTGGGAGGCAGAGGCAAGAGACTCGCTTGAGCCCAGGAAGTTGGAGGTTGCTGTGAGCTGTAATGCCACGGCACTCTACCCAGGGGGACAGCTTGAGGCTCTGTCTCAAAAAAAAAAAAAAAAAAAAATAGGATGTCTCCAAGACACATAGTTATCAACATGGCCAAAATCAAAATGAAGAAGAAAAGTCTACAAGCTGCAAATTGAAAAGCAACAACTAAGTTACAAAGGAAAATCAAATCCATCAGGCTAATAGACTTCTCTGAAGAGACCTTATAAGCCAAAAGGGATTGTGGCCCCATTTTTGGCTTTCTATCATAAAATAACTACCAGCTGATAACTTTGTATCTTGTAAAAGTAAGTTTCTTAACTGATAGAGAAATAAAGACCTTACCAGAAAAGCAAACATGAAGAGAATTTGTGACTACTAGACCTGCCTTATAAGAAATGATCAAAAGTGCATTACACATGGAAAAGCACAAAAATAGCTCAAAAGTTGAGGCTTATAGCTCTTGTAAAACAATAGCAGAGAGGGAAAACAAACCAGTTAGTTATTATCTGACATGATGAGCTGAACAGCATCCCACATATCAATGCTATATCTCAATGTGTACTGTCTGAATGCCCCACTTAAAAGACATGGACTGGCTAAATGGATATAGAAACACAATCCAAGCATCTCTGTATCAAGAAACACTTCTGAACCATAAGGACTTATGCAAAGTCAAGGTAAAGGGGTGGAAAAAATATATCACACAAATGCAAATAAGCATGGTATATGTATACCATGGAATACTATTCAGCCATTAAGAAAGATGGAGACTTTGCATCTTTTGTATTAACCGGGATGGAAGTGGAACACATCATTCTGAGTAAAACATCACAAGAATGGAGAAGGAAGAATCCTGTGTACTCAATTCTCATATGAAGACAGTTGATGACCTTGTACATTGTGGGGAGTGGAGGAAGGAGAGAGTAGTGAGAGAGAAGGTGGGGAAAGGGGAGAGCCAGGACAGGGAAGGAGGGAGGGGATAAGGGAAGGGAAGAGCAGAGAGAAGGAAGGAGGGTGGGGCTGGGTGGTCACGGTTCATGACACAGCTTTTGGGGGTGGGACACAATTGTAAGACTTTACCTAACAAATGCAATCCGTGTAATCTAGTTCTTTGTACCCTCAATGAATCCCCAACAATAAAAAAAAGCAAGCAGAGATAGCCATTCTTGTATCATATTGAATAGACTTTATATCACCAAAGGAAAGCAAAAAACCAAACGTGGTCACTATACCATGGCACAGGGAGCAATTCAACAAGAAGATATAACAATTCTAAATATATATGCTTTTAACACAGGAGCTCACAGATTCATAAAGCAAATTCTACCAGATCTAAGCAAAATAAAACAGTAGCATCTTAATTGCTGGGGACTTCAACATCACACTGACAGAATTAGACAGCTCATTGAAGCAGAAAATTAATAAAGAAACATTGGACTTGAATCAGGCTCTAAAAAAAATAGATTCAACATACATTTACACAACATTCTACCCAGAAACTACTGGATATGGATTGGATTTTTCTTATCAGAACATGGGGCATTCTCCAATTTATTCATACCAGGCCACAAAGCAAGTCTCAACACATTCAAAAATATTGACATCATACCATGTATCTTTTTAGACCACAGTAGAACAAGCTAGGAATCAGTTCCAAGAGATACACTGAAATCTATACAAAACAATAGAAATTAAACAATCTGCTGCTGGATGATCCTTGGACCAACAATGAAATAAAGATGGAAATCAAAAGATTCCTCAAAGTGAATTACAAAGGGGACACAAACTTTCAAAATCTAAGGGCTACGTCAAAAGCAGTCCTCAGGGTAAGGTTCAGAGCTTTAAGTTTCTAAATTGAAAAGACTGAAGGATCACAAATTAACAAGCTAATGCCATGTATCAATGTTCATCACAGCACAATTCACGGTTGCAGACAGGTAGAATCAACCAAATTGGGTGAAACTAGAAATCATTATCTCCAGTGAAGATGGGAATAGGAAACCAAACACCGCATGTTCTCCCTTAGAAGTGGAGCTAAATGATGGGTGCACCTGGGCACAAAGCAACACAAAGGATGCGAGAAACCAAGAAAGGGTGAGGGGGAAAACTTAACTATTTGGTATAATAAGCCCTGTTCTGGTGATGGGCACCCAAAGAGTCCTGCCTTAAGCACTATAAAAGTATCGATTCTGTAAACAACTTGTACCCCTTTAATGTTCTGAAATTTTAAAAATTTCAGAAAATAAAAATATGTATCAAAGAAAGCAGATCAATGCAGAAGATGTGTTTCTTGTACAGAGAGATCTGAAAGGTGGAGAGGGCTGTCTTTCTGATTGTCTCACTGTGAAACACAGCAAGTACTAAGGCCTTGGGGCGTGGACCACTTAGGAAAATCAATGCTCCTTGCATTACATCTGGACTGGTGTTTACCTTTAATCTGCCCTGCATCTCTCCCACTTACCAAGGAGACGTGTACTTATTAGCTGTGAACTTTATTCAAGTTAACCAGCCTCTCTGAACTTGAGCTTTCTCTTTTCTGGAAAGTATCAATAATAGCTGTCCCAAAAAGCTGTTTGGGGGCTTCCGAAACATGATGCCTACAAACACTTTAGTTTCTCTCTCACTGCCTGTTTCTAAAATTGTTCTCCCCACTGACCGACTCCCTCCTTTTTTCCCCTCTCACACTACCTCCCTCCTCTTTCTTCTATCTTTTCTTCATTTCCACTTTTGATTTTTTTTTCCTAAGAATTTTTACACGAACTAATAAGAAAGAAACAGACTGGGATTCTCAGAGTGTGCTGTTTCTCTTTCCATCTGCCTATCTGTTCATCCATCTATGGAGAGATTGAAAAATAAAACACAGTATGTAAATTTGCATGTTGGTTCTTTGATCAAATGGACTTATTTAAAATTAATCCTGAGGGTCCCGCAGGCAGTTTGAGAGATAGCTACTACACTGGGTTCCTTTTTTCTTTTTGCTTAAAACAACACATAAGCACTCAAAATACCTTCATTCCTTTATTATTTTGATCTTATCTCTTCTTTCTTTCAGTTATATTTTGGGTTTTAAGAAATTATTATACTTTCAAAAGCCACTCTCTGTTCAGCAGGATTTTTTTTTCTCCCTATTGAGTTTCTCTTTTTGAATGATGAGATCCCACTTATGAACTTAAGAACAGAATGATTGGTTTATAAGCATATTGATGCAAAGTGGATTGTGTTGTTCTGTTAAGGGTTTTTGTCATTTTCTCGTTATTTACATGAGCCATACCACTTCATCTCCTCCTTACTGACATCAGTATTGCCTGAGAGAGCTGCTGGGAAACCTCCGATCTTCCTGGAGCTTCACCCTTTTACCATGCATTATAAATAACTAAATTAATTATTCAAGACTGGATTTATTGTTTCACCAAAGTAAACACGCTGACCCCCTCTCACTAAAAGTAAAGACATCTTTAAGAAAGCCTTAGCTGCTGACCAAGCCAAATAATGATCCTTGAGGTTTGGGTTTATTTCAGGGAGAAGTCAAGATCCACAGGGTCAATTATGAACTGAGCTGAGCTAACCTTAAGCTCTGATTGCGCTGCCCTGGTCTTTGATATATGCAAGGTTTCTCTAACATGTGACACAAGCTTAAGCACTTGGTCAAAAAAGGAAAGAAAACACAACATACAAACCTACAACACAAAATACCAGAGGGCCTCTCTACTGAAAAATGTCAGCTGCTTTAATTCTTTAAGCTTGTTTGCAATGTCTAAACTTGTAGGGTCTAAACTCTGAAATCACAAATGATCATAATTCTGAAGTAAGGAACAGCTTCTGCCACCAATGTTAACAAAGGTTCAAGTCAGGTGCCTAGCCAATCAAGATGAGAGGCTGTTGGATTGGAAAGGTAAGTTATTCGGGGGTTTTAAACCAGCCACTAATCTAGTGATGTTATCTGATTCATCTGTGATATAAACACAACACTCAGGCATTATGATAGTTCAGGCTGCCCACTGGCCTGCAGTGACTATGTCTAAGGCTATATGATTCTATAATACAGCCTTTCTCATAAGAGCAACTTCATTGTTTCAAAGTGAGATATCATTTAGGGCATTTTTTTGCATAATTGCTTAATGCCTTTACATACCCAATGATATCCTTAATACTCAGCTGTGAAAGAAAGATGAAAGATAAAGGATTATACCAATGAAATAAAGAATGAATTCAATCTGATCACAAATGAGGAAGATTTGCAGGCTTTAAAAGAGTGTGAACTATTCTTCCTTATATCTGTGTATAACCCCCAAAGAATGGTCATAACCATCCTTGGGGTAATCATGGCCACAGGTTGGTGCTACATTTTACCAAGCTGTTTCACTGGGAGCTATGCAAGAAATATCCAGTCACTGTGCCCATTCAGTGGCATGCTAGTCAATACCTTATAATATAATAGTGTCCCTTGGTTATTTATCCCATATCTCTGGTGCTATTGGGCCACATATCTTTGTTGTGATTCTTAAAGAAGTGAGCTGAGGAAGATGACAAAAAGGGGTAAGGCAGATGAAACTGTCCCAGATTTCTGTTGTACATGGTGCTATCCCCAAATGGAGTTATCGCAGCTCACATTCAGATCAGGACTGTTAAAGCTTAAAAACATATCTTTTTAAAACACATCTTTTTTTCTGAAAATCTTTTCCTGTGAGTTTTTCTTTGTAAAGTGTTACCAATAGGTCAGCTACATCCATCATCCCTAGTCATACTAGTGTCAGGCATTGATGACAGTTCTTGAGAAACATGGATAAATTTATAATATTCTATCCAGTCTTGTCCTTGAGAAGGAGATAGACATAATGGTAGGCTACGATGACTTGAAAGAGACAAGAGGCTGCATGCTGAACGCATGCTTTCTTCTGTGATTTCATAAGGTGCTGAGCCCTTTGCAAGAACAGGGCAACAGATGGTGGATAGACACAAAATATGAGAACTAGAAATAAAAAAATGTAGTGAGGACTTGCAAAGAAAAACCTTCATCTATTAACCTTTAGTAATATTAAGTTTCATACAGGGCTAGTGTAATATTTTGGGTAAGCTGACTACCTTGGATGTCATCCTTTTTTGTCCTTGATGGTTCTGGAGAATTTTATTTTATTATATTATATTTTATTTTATCTTACTGTATTTTATTTTATTTTTGAGTCAGAGTCTCACTATGTTTCCCTTCTTTGAGTGCTGTAGCATCACAGCTCAGAGCAACCTCAAACTCTTGGGCTTAAGCGATTCTCTTGCCTTAGCCTCCCAAGTAGCTGGGACTACAGGAGCCTGCCGTAACACCTGGCTACGAATTTCAATTTTAAATCACTGCTTTGAGATGAAGTCCAAATTGGTCAAGCCGTTTTCTTTAAATGAGTGATGTGTCTCCAGAAATCAATTCCTTTTAGCTTATTAGCATAAAGGTTTGTTAGGAAAACCTGATATGGTCTCTTCCACGTTGGTTAGATGGAGTCTTTTAAAAGATACTATTTTCATTAGATAAAATCTCCTGATTGAAACCAGTGGTTCTTGAGTTTTAATCTTCAGGACCTCACTGTGGCAAGAATCTTTTGCTAAATTACAATTTTGATTCTCTGTCTTATAAGGACCCCCATAATAATACAACAAATTGCATTTTAATATTATAAATTTACCAGTTTGTGGGGATAGTTTCATAGGTCTGCTTGTTATAATTTCAAATGAAGGCAGGTGATATTTACCAAGAGGGCTCAGTCTTAATTTAAGCAAAACCAAAAGAACATTTGATTCAGGAATTGTAAAGCCTCAGTTGATTTTGACATTTGAGTTTTAACTATTTCATTTTTGTGTTCCACTAACCAAAATCACTAGGAGCAATAGGCACAATGGAAATTTTAAAGAATGGGCCACATTTTACATACTGACTAGATTACTTGTCCAGCGAAATCATTTGCTATAAAGTTTTAGAGAAACTTCCAGGTTGGAATAAGTTTTCTAAGACAATTTTACTTACAGCTAAAGTTATTGTTTTTCTGTGTAGAAATGCTTCTACCCTCTAAGAAACCATACAAGCCATCACGACAATATACTTGTATCCTTGTGTTGCTTGTAACTGAATGAAGCCTAGTTGTCATACCTTGGAAGGGCCTCAGGTAAAGGAAAATGTCCTTGAAAATGATGTAAAGGTCCCCCTGATTCTGTTTGGGGCAGATATGGCATCAATTACACACTTTATGAGTGACAGTTGGAAAATGCTTCCCATGGTATTGTGTCCCCAAGCAATAATGTTATTGAGGATCCAATGATTTGATGCATGCAAAGAGGATATAAATTTGATTAAAAGTATTGGTTCATATCATAGCCTAGTCTCTGAGGAGTACTATCTCCCATTTCCCCCACCCCCATTTCTTATTCTGTTTGGGGAGCTTTAGATTGAGCTAAATGTATATCAAAAATAAAGTGCTTCTTTGAAGGCTAAAATGGGTTGATTTTCTTTTTTCAGATAGACGTAGGGCAGCCTTATTTGCTAAACTATGTGCTATTTGATTTTCTTTGCTTTCTGGAGTGGTGGCCTTAAAATAGCCTGGAATCATGATAATGACCAATGCTTTTGGCATTAATATACCTTCTAATAATTCTTTTAAAATATGTCTATTTTTTATGGACTGACTGGAAGAGGTTAAATAGATGCTTCGTTTCTATAGCACTCCAAAATCATGAGCTACTCTGAAAGCTTATCTGCTATCGGTATAAATATTTGCAGCTATTGCTTTTGTCAATTGATAGGCTCTAATTAATGCTATTAACTCAACTTGTTAAATGAGCTCTCTCCTGAAAGATAAGCGCTTTTTATTTCCTAAGCTAAAGATACTATAGCATAACCCACACAATAAATCTTACTTTCATCCTTTAAGTGAGATTCATTTCTAAACAAAGTAACATCAGCATTAGTGAGGGGACTTCTTCAGGTCTGTCCTAGGAGAGAAAACCTGTTCAGTTAAGATTATGCAACAATGTGGCACTTCGTCTGAAGGCAGAAGCAGATGAATGGCAAGATTTAGATTACATCTGGAGATTGTAATATGAACAACAAAAAGAATAAGAACTTTCACCAGAAGTCGGTCTACTAAATGATAATGTTGAGTGCGGTAGGAGTTTAGAGTCATTTCCACAGAATGTGGAACAAAGGTAGTGCCTGGGAGGTCCCATCTTTATTTACTGGGTTTCTTTTATCATTAGGGCAGTGGCAGCCATTGCTTTCAGGCTAGGTGGCAATCCTCAAGCCACACAGTTGTGTTGACTATGATATACTACAGGTCTCTTTTGATCTTTGTATTTTTGAACCAGAACTCCTAATGTAAATAAATGATGAAAATGCAATGCTATACAATGGACACCTTAACATGAGGTCATCTATAAGACTGTTATTCTATTATAGTGTTTATTTTTCTCCTTATTCCAGGGATTTGACTTATCTTCTTTTGAAAGAGGACACGAAGGTTGAGTATTTAAAGAGAATTCAGGTTCTAGACTCGCAATGGTTCTCAGCCTTCCTAATGCTGCAGCCTTTTAATACAGTTCCTCTGGGTTGTGACCCACAGGTTGAGAACTGCTGCTCTAGGGAATCTGACCAACCCCTTCCCCAAATGCTCTTAGTTATTTCCTATTTGGGGGGGATAAGGAAAGTGAATATTCTTTACATTCCATAAAGATTGATCAAACTAGAACTTCTTTTGCTTATAGGCAATCTAAATATTTTATTTGTTTTGGGCAGAAACAAAGATTTTTCCTTTGAGACCTTATGCCCCTTTAAAACTAATTATTATAATAAGTAAATTCTGATACCAACATGTGAACAAACAGGTATAAATCAGAGAATCTGTGGTCATATATTTGAACGTTTGGTTCAAATTCTCTATCCTATCCAATCCAATAGGATCCTAAGGAGGATCCAGGAATTCTTTACTTAGGCCTTTCAAGTTCTACTTTTGATTATAGTTGATAACCCAAGGCAGATTCCCTTTTACTGAACCTAGGGTAATTCCAAAATGGACCCAGAATGGCAGAAGGATGAACAGGTATAAGAGAAGGAAGATGAGGAAGTAAGTCCCTACAAGGAAGTTATGACAAAAGAGAAGCGGAGATAAAGGAGGGGGAGGAATTTCTACAGTAGTTTTCAATTCAGAAATCATTATAGAAAATCTTTGATTTTTTGTGTGCAAATAAGTGACTTTACCAGAATCTCTTTTGAAAGCTTCTAACTACCACTGAAAATAGATCCCCTAGTAATTTCATTTTATTTTTAGAGCTGGCTTTTTCTAATTAAATGCATAGATAAACTACTTTAATTATTTCAAAGGTACTCCATTTTTTTCCATTGTAATTTGGGTCATTATGGGTGATGTGAAAACATTTTTCCAAATATTTGCATGAAAATGTACTGTAAGTATTAAGCATGAGTCCAACTAGTGATTCTAATGGTAGACATCTCCTTCAGAAGAAAGACTCAGTTTCATAAATATTATTTAGCCTTTCATTTTCAATGACCAAAAAGACTTGAGGCAGTTGGATATGCCTTGGGTCAACTGTGCTTCTTGTGGGAATATCCCCTCAAAGCGTCAGTGTGAGTCCAGTCTTCATTTTTATGAACCTCACTGGTCTTAGGAGACTTGTGTGCTTAAAGGTGATCAACCACTATGTGTCCCCCAATGGATTAAGCAAGGTTCTTCTTTTGTTCTTAAGGGTTTGCCTGTGAGACTGTTTCATGTCACAAATGGTAAGCTCCAACAAATCCACAAGTCCTCAATCACCTAAAGTGCCTTTTGTACAGTAGGAAAAGGATCTCTTTGTAATTTTTGTTACTCAAGAAGAAAGTTTAGATTTGTCAATTGATCTGGCTTCAAAATCTGGCCAGTTTTAAAGATAACAGAATATTCCTGCAAGTTACTTCCTCTTTTCAAATTTTCAACCAAAATTTCCAAGGAGGAAAAATGTTTGTAAAAACTACATGGAGCAATTCAAACAAAACCTTAACCTCAGAGAAGAGTACAAATCACAAATCTGCAAGTAGCAGGATCTTTAGAGAATAGCAAAGGAAACTCCTACCTTACCTTGGAGCTTCAGTTAAAGAGCCTGCATGTTAGGAATCTGTGTAGCTTGAATAAAGTCTGAATCTTTCAGCGAAGCCAGGAATTTCAAACCTAGAGAGGGGCTTTATCAGAGACCACCCTTGACTCTGGTGAGGTCAGTTGAACAAAAGATATTCTTGCTGGTACTCAGACTCCAGTTGTCAGCAAAGTGACAGAGATCTCTTGAGGTTCACTTCAGGTCTCTCTGTGACCTGAAAATAAAATAAAATGTCAACCTTAAATAATGAGATTCAGAAAGTATCATTAAATATACAGTTTATTCAAGTGCAAAGACTAAGGATGGCTACCCAGGAGACACCAACTCCAAGAAAGTGAGGTCAGCATTCCAAATTAGAGAAGTTAGGTTTTCCATATGTAGGTAGACATGAGAAATTTTAGCAGAATTACAACATTTTTCATATAAGACCAAATAGGTTATTAACTTCCAAGGAAGATTACTTTATTACTCCAGGAGGAAGGGCAGTGATCTGACGGGGTCTTATCTCTGGCACTGCTTGCTTTTTCTATTTACAGAAAAAAGCAGAAGTTGCAGGTGCATGCCATGTGACTCAGCTGATATGACTGAGTTCCTGTCAAGGCTCAGAGTAAAGTTTGGAAAGCTTTAAATCTGAATTATTTAATAACACTCAAATTATTTAATTTTACAAAATAAATGGATTTATAAAATTGTCTTTAATTTTTTTTATAATAGTATCTTCTATGATAAGAACAAGATTCATATGTTGGTTTTTGAATTATTGATTGTTTAGCAAATATAATGATTTACTCTGGCAGAAGTATTGTTAAAATATACTGTCACCACATTTTATTTTTTGCATTTGTAAAATGCACAAAAGATAAGACATAGTATGTCCTCGTGAGCATATGATAATAATCACACATATACTAATCAATTATATACAGTTAAGTGTAATGAATGTTAAATGTCCAGATTTAGCAAATAATGTCAGAATAACTCAAGACAAAGAAAAAGTGCATTTAATTAGAAAGACAAATTTTATAAGAAAATCAGAAATCTGACTATTACCAAACATCCATATTTTATTTTGGAATACTTTTATGACATAGTTAGAACAAATTCAAATCTTTTCTCTTTCTATTTTTAATTGCCTAGACTTGACCAAAAATTGTTGAAGATTATTTTATTTTGAAGAAACTGGAAGCATAGTAATAACTTCTTAATAAACTAAACCTTTTCTTGAATTATACCCCTGTGATTTAAACATGCAGAGAAGCCAGGTATGGTGGCTCATGCCTGTAATCCCAGCAGTCTGGGAGGCTGAGGCAGGTGGGTTGCCTGAGTTCAGGAGTTCAAGACCAGCCTGAGCTAAAGTGAGACCCTGTCTCTAAAAATAGCCAGATGTAAGGCAGGCACCTGTAGTCTCAGCTACTTGGGAAGCTGAGGCAAGAAGTTGGCTTGAGCCCAAGAGTTTGAGATTGCTGTGAGCTATGATGCCATAGCATTCTACCAAGGGCAACAAAGTGAGACTCTGTCTCAAAATAAATATAATAAATAAATAAATAAACAAACATGCAGAGAAACAGGTATTTTGAAAATGTTAAGTATGCATTTTGTAAAAATTCTAGACACATTCAAGCTTTTTTGGTATTCTTTGGAAGAAAGAAAAACTGGTTATATTTTCTGCATCCTTCAAAGACACCAAAACACACTATCATAAGGCAAAATGTTCACAATTGTTAAAAGTGAGTGTTGGATACATGGAGTTCATTATACCATTTTTTTTAATGTTTGAATAGCCTCATACTTTAAAAAGTTCTTTTTAAAATTTCTAATCTCACGATATAATTATCTAATAAAATGAAAGTCTGTTTGATCAATTTTACCATCAAATTTTATCCTTTAAGTGATGAATCTGTGGCATGCACTATATGCTTTTAGACTTCCTCTAATCTTATCTTTGTAACAAAGATGTATAACAGCACATTAATATTTGTAATTTTTCTTCTGTCTTTTCTGTTGAGGAGAGCTCTCTTTTTTCATCAAGATCTATGGTTTAGAAACAAAGCTAATGATCTTTATTCTAGGTATTGAGGCTTTGTGTAGTTTAACATTGTTTTTTACCTTTTATGTATCCAGGTTTCGTTTAAGGTATGTGGAAAAATGGATTCCTGAATTTCTCATGATGACCAGCATCAAGTGTTCGCGATGTTTTGAAGAGAGTCTTCTTTTGGAATGAGAAGACATGTTGTGATGACATTAAGTCCCTGGTTTCCTAAAGTAGCACGTTAGAGAATGAAAAATTGAAAAGCTTTAAATATAAGCATATACATAGGCCCATTGATTTGTATTTTTTTTGTGATTGAGGGGGACCTTGATATATAAGCTCTTCTCTCCACCATTTATTTGTTTGTCCATTCACCATCTCTAAATTGGCAAGCACCATCCTAGGCTCTGGGAACTCAGCAGTGGACACAACACACAATATTCCCTGTCCAAGTACAGCATATGGCAGGGGAAAGAAGAAAGAGAAAATAAATTAGATAAAGAAGTAAAATAGATGGCATGTCAGACAGTAATAGTGTCATGGAGATAAATAAAGCACAAAAGAAAGTGTGATTGAGGAGACAGAAAGTCTATTTTAAGTATAATAGTGAGAAAACTGCCACTGCTGAGGTGACTTTCTTTCTGTTGATATCAAAGGCATCAAACTGAGGTGACATTTGATCAGACACCTGACAAACGTGAAGCTCTGGATCATGTGAGCTTCTGTCAGATGTCTATTCTGGGTCGTATAGCATGAGTACAGAGAGATTCTGTGAGATAGCTGGCCTGACCAAGGAACAGAAAAGAACTGAGTGTGGCCTGAGCTGGGGGACATGGTAGGAATGAAGAGTAAGGTTGAGGATTTCAAGTCCTTCTCCAAATCAGATCAGAAGCCTCTAGCTGCCTTCCAGCAGAGAGGTGTCTTATTCAGCTGTAAAGAATGAGTATATTCCAGGGTCATGAGATACAAGAGGCACCAGCAGACAGATTATCAACACATACCTGAAAGATTTTACCTTGGCAATGGAGGTACCCCAACTGAACAACTGGGTGACTTGCTATAGTAGGCACAGTGGAAAATTTGTCCAGATATGCTTTGTGGCAAGTTTTACTTTTAATTCAATGTCCTGTAACATAGGCTGTATTTGGTTAATTACAAAAGGAAGGGAACCATCCAGGATTTCAGGTTCCAGCTATTTCTTATCCTTTGGCTCCCAGCTAGTACCTACTCACATCTTCTCTATCCAGCACTTTTCCTGGAGCCTTTCATGTCTGCATGGATTCTTTAGTGTCTGTCTCCCTATATTTGTTATGTGTAAGGAATGTTGTATTTACAGTAGTATCTTCAATACATAAAATGCTCCCAAGAGGCAATCAATTATTTGGTAAATGAAAAATAATTAGAACAATAATGAAAGAATTCATGAATAAATGAGGGTACACTAACGGACCATTACACTGTATTTCTAATACCCCAATCCAGAGATTACTAGGTTACAGTAACAGCTATCAGCAGAGGAGATGACGGCAGCAGTTCTCTGCTTTCTTGGAGTTTAAAGAAGTGACTAAGATCTCAGGTGCAAGAGAGTGGCCACTCTGCCCTCCAAATCTGTATGTGCTCACGGGGCTTTCATTTTTATTTTTATTTTTTAATGAATTAACCATTGAGTCACACAGGGGTTATAAAACAGAACAAAACCATATTCCTTGCTGTGTTTGGAAGATTTTGCACCTCCGTATTATTATTTTTAAATTTTTCATTAAAAGGAAATCAATAACAAAATGATGCACAACAGATTCCCTCTGGCAGCACAAGGAGCCAAGGGGCTGGTTGAACTTCTTTACTACTCATTTGAAAATCTTAGTTTTTGAGGAATATTTTTTAGACTACCATTTCTCCAGAAATGTTCTCAGTAATTAATTCATGCTTTCTAAATTTAAAGCATACTAATTAGATATCCGTCAAGGGGAGAGGGGAAAACCTTCTAAGAAACTGGTGGCTTCAAATATAGTGCACATAAATTAGCTCTCAAAAAATCTCTTCCATAAATACATCATCCCACCATATATAAATTGAGTGGGCCACATATGTTTTTAATTTCCATCATCCATTTGTCCACATGTACACAGAACATGTATTAGCTCAAAGTATGGATTTTCTTGAGACCTGTTTCCTTGTATCTGTTAGCAAGTGTACATATAGAAATGATTCTAGGTCTGTTCTCTGCCACACAATATGAGAGACACAGAAGGATAGAAAGATATTATATTTATTATCAAGGGATCTTCATTTTTCTTGGGAAGATGGGCTCACATTTGTGCTCCAACCTAGAATATAATCAAATTCTGAAAGTGTGTATGTTTCTATAGGATCAGGAGGGATCATTGAGTGCAAGGTCAAAATAACTCTCCTGTACGACATGAGACTCTAATTGAACCTTAAAAGGTACAGTGCCTTAGATGAGGAAAGAGAAGGAGAAAGATGATTCTGACTAGAAACAATTGAAGTTTAGCTTTAGAAATTACTGTTTTAAAGGTAGAGAGAGTAGCATGTTATCTTGGATAGACAGTGCAGTGGAACCCAAAAGACCCAGGTTGTGTTATCAATTTGGCCTGTAATTCACGGTACCGCGCCATCACACCTCTCCAGCAACTGAACTAGAAAAATTGACCACAAAACACTTTTTAATTCACATAGTAAATCATGATTTTGTTTGATTCTGAAATTATCAATGTCATGTTCTTAGGCTGTTTAAAACAAGAAAAAATATCAGAAAGGATTTCCTTCAGCTTTGTTAATAATAAAACAAACAGCTAACCCTAATGCAGAGGTGCTTAATACGTATGGAGAAAGAAAAGGATTGATCATATCACAAATCCAATACCTGGAAAGCCAGAGAACTCCCTATAGTCCCCTGGAGTTTAGAGAATTCTACTGGAGTCAGATAGTGCCGAAGGCAAAATTTACTCAACTTTGACTTCTGAATATGCTTTGTTGATATTCAGATCCTTGAGTTTCTAATAACATCTCACATGTGCATAGCACGTCAAACTTCTCAAAATAATCACTTAACTTTTAACATTTATTCTTCTGTGCAAGTCATTACTTCCCCTTGACAGGTGATAGCACTCAGACATAAAGATGTCAAGAGATTTATCCATTTAGACAGTGAATCTGTAACCTCAGCCAACCTGAAACCACATCTATGGATTCTTGTTAGTTATTTTTTTCCTTTTTTTCTAAGGTGGTGCCTGTGGTCTATCTAGAGTTGTTCCCAGTACTTTTTTTGCTCTTTCTCTGGCTGTCTTGGAAGATCTTTTGTGAGGGGTATATATGCTGTGACAGAGACAGCAAGGTGTTGATAAATATTTAATTACTGACTCTCTGGGGAAAAGAAATTGTCAAGTATTTGTTTATAGCATTTGCAAATGCCTTAGTTTGTTTTGTACTGCTAGAACAGAATACCTAAAGTGCATAATTTGTGAGACACAAACATTTATTTCGCATTGTTGTGTAGGGTGGGAAGTCCAGGATCAATACTCCAACATGCTTGGTGTCTGGCAAGGGCCCAGTCTTTACCTCCAAAATCACACATTCTCAAGCGGAAGCGACAAGGTTCTCCAGTGTAAGAAGAGTGAAAGGGAATGAACCCACTCCTGAAAGTCCATTTACCAGGGCAGAGCTGTCATGACCTAAACCCTTCCCAGTAAGCTCCACCTTCCAACACTGCTGAACTGGTAACTAAGTTTTCAACTTACTTGAAATGAGTTATGGAGAGAAAAAAAAAATTTCAAACCACAGCAGCCAATTTCTGTGATTTCTGTGGTATAAATAGTCTCATCATGGATAAATTCAAGCTACTAACATGATGTCATTGAAATCAGAAATGTAAAAAAAAAACCAATGCCAGCAGATTCCTGTATGTCGATGGTTAAGATATTCCTCTCTTCCTGTGTCTATTAGTTTAGTTCCAGATTAGCTGATGTGGTTCATTAGAGCTGAGGAAACCTGATTGGACTCTGTAATTTTCACTTTGCCCAAGCAGGAGTGCATAAGATATAGTTATTTTATAACTGATTGTGAGAGCTTTAGTGAAAACTTCTGGCAAAAATACAAGGATAACACAACTTAGGGGAAGATGGGAACAAGGTATATGATTCAAAGGAAAAAAAAATGTTCCTTCCTGGGAAGGTGTAGCCTTACATTTTTACAACGTTATTGTGTGAGCTCCTTCTCCTCCACCCACTTGACCTGAAGGTAGACTAAATTCTGTATACTTCTGCCACCTCTGGCCCTCTTGTCTGCCCTGAGCTTCAGATGTTCAGCAGCACAAATGCTTTGTGAACATCTCTGCATATTAACAGCTAAGGAGAGTATTATCTGCCCTCCTCCGTATCAGCACTCCCCTTTCTGTATTCTCTAACTGATTAAAAAAGGAAACCAAGGTTCAACTTTGACCTCTTTTCTTGCCTCATCGCTGTCATCAACCCAGTAGCAAATCCTACTAATTTTATGATACCATTATTTTTCTTGAATTTATGCATAATTACCACTTCCTTGTTTTGGTCCAAGCTTTAAGCATTATTTACAAGGTCTCCCTCCAGATTACCCTGTTTGCTTTTCCAGAATCAGGGCTCATGCTTTCACACAAGACACTGTAGCAGTCCAGTGAAATTCACCCTTTTGTACTTTCACTCCCTGAAACACACTCCTCATGGTCTTATCTCTTTTGGTTGGAAAATTACTTCTTCGTTCTTCTACATACACCTTCAGTGACAATTTCCCTTGAAAATCTTCCCTGAGTCCCATTCTCTCCCATGGTTGTTGTAAGTGTTGTTCCTGTTTATTTTCATCAGGCATTTGGTAGATTCCAGACCACAGGCTCTTACAAAGAGTTATGCGTTTATAGATCTCTTCTTCTTTCTGTTCCTTAAGATGTTAAAGGCAGACACAATATAATATTTGCTTTTATCCCTACATTACTAAGCATAGGATTTGGCATCTAATAGCTAAACAGCATCATTAAAGGATAAAGAAGTAACTTAGCACAGGCATTATAGGCAGAATAGTTAAAGAGCAGGAAGTTGGAGCAATAACCTAGGGATTGGCAATTCTGTCTTGATTTGGGCATGTGTGCAGTTTATCCTTTTTGAGAGTCTTCAGCTATTCTGATCCATACCCAGCATTTATAAAATGAAGTCTACATGAGGAAGGAGAGGCCTCTTTAGGAGGCTGAAACAAATTGGTTGAAAATGCTCACTTAACATCAGAGCTCCTAGCTCAAGTTTTGGTAGAAAACATTTATGTCACAGCACTGTAATTCCATGTTATATGATACATTTCAGGCCTATAGGAAAGATGGCTATTTGACATCCTCCAATGTTCCCAAGTCTCCTGGACAAAGAATTAGGCAGGCTTTTATTCAACTAGAAGTGATCTCACATAACTATAAAATTGGGAAACTAGAGTTAGATATATAGAGGTTAAAATTGTTTTTCTGACGTTTAGAAAGAATATAACCTTGGGTAAGTTGTTGAAACTTTCTAAGAATCAGTTTCCTTATCTATAAATTGTGGATAATACTATCTACTTCCCAAGTTTATCGTAATACTCAGTTTAGATAATACATAAATGTTGGTTAGAGTTTCTGGTTACAAATCTTCAAAATTGACTCTAGTATTTTTAAACAGTAAAAAACAATACATAGGAAAAATAGGAGATATTCCCAGACATAAGTATAGACACAACTGGCACTTGGCAATTGCAGGCTTCAAAAACAGTATCTTAAGCAAGTTTGGGAAGGAAAAGAAGCAAAAAAGCACAAAACCCACCAGGAACTATCTGTCCAGAACACTATCACTGGTGAAAAGACACCCAATACTCCTCTAACTCAGCGTTTACCCAGTGTGAATTATACATTTGCATTGCTAATTTCAGATTCTGAGTGTTTGGTAGGAATATCAAATTTCCCATGATCCAATCAAGTTTTCTCATCTTTTTGCTGAGAGCTGAAGAGAGATGACCACTTTTCTAAAGCTAAATTAGTATATGCTTTATTTCTTTAAGTGAAAAAAAGACTAAGCAACCCAACATAGGAAAGACCATGGCAAATATTATGAGGATTCTTCCCATTAGGAAGAAGAGTTTAAAATGAAAAATGGCAAATGGCCATTAGTCAATCCCTCTGCTTCTTCATCATCCATAGACACTGTCTCCTAGTCTGCTGTCACTATCCCTTCTGTTACCAAAAACACACTCAACACATCCTCAGAGGCAATAACTTAAATTCCTACCTGCTGTTCTACCCAACTCTGACAGCAATATTTTGGAGGTAGGTGTATGTATCTATCATGACCCTTGCAATATTTTGAAAAATATTGACTAAAGGATTAATTTAACCAATAATAAAACACTTTACAAGAATATAGTGAGTAGGAATAATTGGAAAGCAAGAAGAAACCACAGTGGAATAAATTAAAAAAACAAAAACCGTGAGAACACAATAAACAGAAAACTATAATGGACGCTACTACCCCTCTTCCTATAAGTAGTCACCATGGTATCACTGGTATATTACTCTTGCCCTCAAACTCTCATTAAATTATTTTTTGCCTTCAGCTTGCAGCTCTGCTGTTCAGAAACAGTGAACCAACAGTGTGAAAAACAATAGAAACTAACTTTCCTTCTGAGTGATATGGTCTTTTCTATATTAGGTTGCTTGGTCTTTTATTTACTTAAATAAAACATTGTTATTGAATTATAGAATACAGAAAAATGCGCACACATGCATAGTTCACTAATTTTTTACAAACTAGTTATACTCATGACCCAGCATGGAGATTGAAAAACAAACCCTTACCAGCTTGCCAGAAATGTTCTTGACTTTTCTTCCAATCATTATTGCCTCAAAAGATATCTACTATACTGACTAATAACAGTATAGATTTATTTGCCTGTTAGTCTTCTATTAAATTTCACTACTAGACCTTGTAGTGTTGGAAGGTGCTCCAGTCCATCCCCTGACATCTAGAACTTCTTGGCATCATTGTGTTGAAGACCATATATTTCTTAACAGTCAAAATCACTTACCCCATTGACACAATGTCTCTTTCCTTTTCTTCTTTTTGCCTAGTTGCATGAGGAATTCTGGACGATGGTAGTTAGAGTGAAATATTATATTTACCAGGTACAAGTAACTGTATCTTCTGTTTTCTATTTATCAGAATAATGGCAAAATATTTGTCACCAGATTCCAGGTGTATTGGAATTTTTTCTCTAGTGAGAAATCCTCTTTTGCTTTTGGTGTTTATCATGAGATCTATCACTATTCTTCAATGTCAGGAGCATTTTTTTATATTTGGCCACATAGACATGTAATAAGGATGTACAGTAACCATTTCTCCTACATTTCACAAGTCTTAGTAGTTTCATTCACCTCTGGAACTCTACAAGGCATACTATGAGCTTTGGAATTTACTATTTTCGTAAAAATAGAGCTCCAGAGTTCTTGCCCAGCTATTGTTCTTGTAAGTCCTTCCTCCATGAAGTCAACAAATAACTTCAGTTATTCAATCATTTGTTTTACTTTTGATAAAGTGAGGAACATAAAGGTCCTGACATTTTTGGTGATTTAACTTTTTCTTGCACCTTGTTATTCTAGGCATTGTGAGAAATAAAGGAAGAAGTTTTAGAGTAACAAACTGTGGTGGTATTATGTTGGCTTTTTTCAAGAGTAAAGGGGTTCTTCCTTCAAGGAACTTTGGGTTTGTGAACTAATTCAGGTTTAAGAAATAAGTTAGAAACTGTGGCTTTCTATTTTATTGTCCAAAAATAAAAATAAAAAATGATCTAGTGGGCTGCTCTTCTACTTTGTGCTTTGTCCATAAACAATAACCTTCAAAGGTATCTTCAGATTAGATTATGCTGATCATGACTCTCACTCCTCTCCAGTGATCCTGATTAGAGGCTACTACTTGGCCTTTGTTACTTAGAGATCTCCTTGTACATGTCAGAGCTTATATATTACCAGCCTTAAGAGAATCCACAAAATTCTGATAGTAAACATGAAGATGTTTTAGAAATAGTTTGACAATTTATTTCCCATGTAAGAACTTAATCATGGGAGTATACATGGCATGGGATATATTGTATGAGGTAGTATATTGGGCACATGGTGGGGCTAAGTGCACTCACTGTCATTCATGTATCTTATGTTGAATCTGAATTTCCATTTACCAATCAAGAAATTATAAGACTCCCTTTAGTCATCTGAGTCAGCCCAAGGACTCCGGAGTGTCAGAAGTATTCACCTGTGTGAAGACACTGGGTTTCATCCTGCTATCTTTAAATTCTCAAATTTCATCTAACATTATTTTTCAAACATAAAAATGACAATGTCCTGTATGTTCTGGCTTGGTAAATCTTTGTTTTGGGCTTTCCCTTATCAGGTGGATGTGCTGGGATCTGATTTTAATTCCAAGTCTGGCAGCAATGAGGAATGGAGATGGGACATAGAGAGAACCAGCCCACTAAGAGTAAAAGAAGTTTAGATTACAGATATGATAAAGGATGTATCCAAAGTATACAGACAACTCTTAAATCTCACTAGTGGGAAAATATACAAGCCAATTAAAAAACAAGTGAAGAACCTGAACAGATACACACCAAAGAAGGTCTACAGAGAGCACATAATGCATATAAAAATATGCTCAACACCATATGCCGTTAGAGAATTTCAAATATGCAATGAAACACCACTACACACTTATAAGAATGGAAATAATTACAAATGGAAAACACCAATATCAAATCCTGGCAAAGATATCAAATAATAAGAACTCCCGTCCATTCCTCTTATAAATGTAAAATGATGAAGCCATGTTGGAAGACATTTCGGAAGTTTCTCACAAAACTAAATATACTCCAAACATATGATCTAGACACTGTGCTCCTGGATATTTATCCAAATGAGTGGAAAACTTATGTCTACACAAAATCTTGCATATGGATATCTATAGAAGCTTTATCATAAGTGCCAAAAGTTAGAAGTATATAAAATGTATGTTACATGTTCCCCCAAATTCATAACCCTTAGCCCCAGAACATTTTTGATCACATTGGCAGACAGATCTTTAAAGAGGTGATTAACTTAAAATCAGCATGCACTCTGTATGAGGGGCTCAACTACAACTCAAACTTCACCTTAGAATTGAAAACAATGTAAAGAAAACATCTGCACCTTCATATTAATTTTATTAAAGTTTTTTTTTAAATGAGTCACTTAAAATGCGCCTTGATTTAATCTGGCTAGTATGCGTTTGGATACATGAAGAGGCTCTAGGGAATGTGTACCTACAGAGAAAGACCCCATAAGGGCTCAGAGAGAAGGCATCACCTACAAGCCAAGGAGAGAGGTTTCAAAAGAAAGTAAACCTATCAACACCTTGAACCTCTAGCCTCTAGAACTATGAGAAAATGCTTTCTCATTATTTGAGTCAGCCAGTCTGTAGTATTTTGTTATGGTAGCCTTAGTAAACTAATGTAATATTCTTTGATAGATGGTGAATAAACAAAAAATGGTGCATTTTGGAACTATGAGAAAATGCATTCCGATTATTTGAGTCAGCCAGTCTGTAGTATTTTGTTATGGTAGCCTTAATAAACTAATGTAATATTCCTTAATAGTTGGTGAATAAACACAAAATGGTACCTTCATAGAATAGAATATTATTCAATGCTAAAATTAAATAAGACCTCATGCCCTAAAAACACATAGAAGAAACTTAAATTCGTATTGATAAGTGGAAACAAATTGATAATGTGGAAACACTATATACTGTATGATTTTATCTTCTCAAAAGGTGAAAGGATGGAATCAGGAAAAGATTGCTGGTTACCAGGTGGTGGGGAGGAAGGGAGAGATGAATAAATAGAACACAAGGATTTTTAGGGCACTAAATCTGTTCTGTATGATACAGTGATTATTGACGTATTATCCATGTCTCAAATCCCAGAGAATGTATAACACAAGAGCAAACCATGATATATGCTGAGTGAAAAAGAAAGGAAAAAACTATGGTCTTTAGTCGATAATAACGTGTCAATATTTGTCTATTAATTATAACAAATGTATCATACTAAAGCAATATGTTAATAATATGGGAAATCGGAGAGGGGAAGAGTAAGGAAGCATGTGGGAACTTTGTACTTTCTGCTCGATTTTTTTGTAAACCTAAAATTGCTCCCAAAATAGTCTGTTCATCCAAAAAATAAATGTATATACAATCTCTCTTGCAAAATGCATAAAGTAATGCTTACTTATCATTTTTACATGGAATTAATACTCTTAGAATAGATAAGGCTGAATGATTTTTTTTTCTATGAAGAATAAAGAAATGATGTATAATACTCTGCTTAAAATTTTGTACTGTCATGTCCGTTTGGGCTCCTATAACAAAATTATCATGGATTGATTGGTTTATAAATAATGTAAATGTGTATCTTTTTCTTATTATTTTTTAAATAATGTATTTCTTGCAGTTCTAGAAAATGCAAAGTCTTAAGAACAAGGTGCTGGCGTATTCGAAATGAGGGCTCATTACTTGGTTTGTAGATGATACCTTCTCACTATGTCCTCACGTGGTGGAAGGAGCTAGACAACTGTCTGTCAGCTTCTGTGTAAGGGCCTAAATCTCATTCATGAGGATCTTTCCCTTATGATGCAATCACTTCCCAAAGATCTCATTTCCTAACACCACTACCTTGAGAGTTAGCCTTTCAATACATGAATTATGGTTGGACACAAACATTCAGATATAGCAGATACTAATTTTAAAATATTACAAGTTCCCACAATGCTTTTGAAGACACTTTCTCTTTCAAAGATATTTATTTTTGATACTTGTGTTCCCCTTTTTCCATCTTTTTAAAAAAAATTTCAGATCAATATATGGTTACGAACAATTAGGTTACATTGTTTGCATTTGTTAGGTAGAGTCTAAGTTGTACTTGAGCCCTTCACCCAGGAGGTGTGCCATATACCTTAGATTTATTTTTTAAGAAGATAATATTTGCCTCCCCATAGGAATTGTGACCCCGTGGTATACAATTTTGCTATGAGACTTCTGGTCTCTTCCTTTCCAGGTCTTCTCCATTGAGCTTCATGTTGCCTTTCTGTTGTCTTTCCTTTTTCTCCTCTATCGGTCTCCCCTCCACTGTCTTTCTTTCTTTCATCTTCTATCCCTCTTTTCATGCCTAAAACACTTCTCAACAAAATTAATGATATTTCTGTAATAGGATATGATTTTCCATTAATGAACAGGAATGAAAGTGCAAGTTAAAATTCCTTGGAGAAAAGAATCCTGTGAATGGCTGTCACTCTGATGGTTATTAGAACATCTCCAGACAACAAAGAAGAAAATAAGTCTTTGAAAATGTCTGACAAGGAAAACCCTTGAGATAAAATGTTCTCTGTTCACAATTTTACCCACAGTTAGCAGGAAGATAGAATGAACACAACATGAACATGAACATGAACATGAACATGAATGTTTGCCCAGAAAATCACCTTTCAAATTACTAATATGAGACTATACTGCAGTATTAATTTCGTTAATAATCTCAAGGTTATGTAAGATGCTATCATTCTATATGACATTTCAGAAATCTATTTTCTATTTAATTATATTAGAACCACTATGTTGAAGCATTTTTCCCATGCAGAAAAGTTAATTTTAAGTTTTGTAACTTTGGAAACATGTCCTTCTGATCAAACTGGAATTTTCAGCTTAACTTAGTTAGCAAGCACAATGAACGCAGATTATTTAACTCTGACTAAGAAATTGGCAGAAATTCTGTGCATTAGATGCGATCCTCTGACTCATGCTAATGATGATGCAGTGATTCTCCTGTTATTGAATTTTATGATAAATGGTATAATTTGGAGGGATGATCACAATATGGTCGTGTTATTTTGGGTAGAAATTCAGAGAAGACTTCAATATAATATACTAACATTAGTCTATTATATCCTTCCAAAGTGTTTACAGTAATTATCATAGGCTGTTTAAAGCCAAACATATTTCTCCAAATTTTTGTCATCACTGCTCACATTTGGCAGAAAGGAGAATCAAACAATAGGAGGAAGATTTTAATCCCCTAAAGTTGGGAATTGATACATGTTTGATCATTCACACTGAGATCCATCCTACTCTACTAAAGGGTTACTAAGTTCATAGTGGTGCCGTGTTCACATATGTACGTGCAATAAATCATTTAAAATACATGTGGCAGTAGCATACACTGTATATTCCTTGGTGTACAGTGACTGAGAGGGGAGAGGAAGATGCTACGTTTGAATGTGTCCCCTAAAGTTTATGGGGTGGATGATTCGTTCTCATTGCAACAGGGTTGAGAGATAGGACCTTTAAAAAATGAGTGGGTCAATAGGCCTGTGTCCTCAATGATGGATTTATTTCATTATCTCTAGATTGGGTTAGTTAGTTATGAGAGTGGGTTCCTGATAAAAGGGTAGGTTGTGCTTCCTTTCTCCCCCTTTCACTCACATTCTGCATGTTCTCTTTCCTTCTGTATTCTCCTATGGGAGGATGGAACCCCAGAGCCCTCTACAGGGGCCCTTTTGCCATGCCCCTGGATTTCCTGGCTTCCATTTCACTGAGCCAAATACATTTAACTTTCAAATTTACCTAGTCTCAGGTATTCTGGCATAGCAGCAGAAAAAAGACTAGGACAGAAGCCATGTTGTTATTGGACTCTAAAACAAAATTTTAGAAATAATAATTCTAAATAAAAAGAGAGAATTCTCAAACAAAATCAAACCATTCTAGTTTAGCAACAAGATGAGAGGGAAGGTATAAAAAATTGCATAATAGGCGCTACACCTGTAGCTAAGTGGTTAGGGCACTAGCCACATACACCAGAGCTGGCAGGTTTAAACCCAGCCCTGGCCTGCCAAAAACAATGACAACTACAACCAAAAAATAGCCAGGCATTGTGGTGAGTGACTGTAGTCCCAGCTACTTGGGAGTCTGAGGCAAGGGAGTCATTTAAGCCCAAGGGCTGGAGGTTGCTGTGAGCTGTGACATCACAGCACTCTACTGAGGGCAACATACTGAGATTCTGTCTCAAAAAATTAAGTAAATAAATAAAATGAACATAAGAATTGCAGAATAAATGATGCACTGATGGAGAGCAAAGACTCTAGATCAAACCATACAGAACCTGATTATAATCTTACACAATTTTGATGGATGCCAGTTAGAACTCAGTTTATTATCAGTGCCGGTGCCTTTTCTCTCAAAATAATTTTCCTGTGCATGAACTATTCCATCTATCCCTCTTGGTTTTTGAGGGGCCTTAATCTTAAGCCAACAGTTCAAAAAATATGGCTCTCCCATAGCTCAAGAAGTGTTTCCCAATTGATTTATGCTTTTAGATAAAATTTGGTTTAAACATATGATACTTTGGTATTGAGTTAAAAAAAATACTACCCTTTCTTGCAAACTGTTTTTCATCTTATAATCTTAGTCAATAGTTAAACTGTAAAATCTACATACCATCTGGTCCTATAGCTCTCTTAATTCAGGAATTACAAACTAAATTCATTTAGCCCATAATACATTTCCGTTTTTAAATCTAAGATTTTCTTCCCTCATTTGAAATAAAAGGAAAAAAAGAAAAAGCTAATTTAAAGTAATAAGTTTCTGACTTAAATATTTTTGAATTATTTGTTTTCATGATCTTTTCTTGTATAATATCTGAAAATTATCATTATAAAAGAGGAATTTATATATTTATTCTACATCTCCTCTTTCTTCACCCATGTACACACACAGAAACAAAAACGTGCTTCTGCATATATATACAAAATTACTTTAATCACAAGTTTTGGCTCTAAGTGGAAAGTTTGGTTTTTGTCTTCCAAAAGTTCTATTTTAATAAAAGGGGCCAGAAAACATAAATAAAACTGAGGGTAGATAATGAATGTGAGACTGAGTTTTATAGTAGTAATTTATCAAGGAAATGATCACTGGGGTTTGGATTTGTTGAAGAAGAAATGACACATACGTGAGAAGTGCATGTGACACTGTGGGGAACACATGACAGTGAAAATCAGGAGCTCAGAATTGTCATCCGCATCTGCCATTGATCAGACTTCGCTCAATTCCTTTTGCTCTTTTATTCTCAAAGACATCTGTGAAGTATCAGTGAAAAGAGAAACATGCATTTCAATAATTATCAAAGAAGAATTGATCATGTCCATGTATGAATGCCAGACCTATCTTAATGAAGTCATTAATATCTGAATATCATATCAAATGTAAAGAAAGACTAAAATTTCCAGGGGAGTAACATGGACAAAACCCCAAATAATCATAAAACACATATTTTTTTAAAATAAAACTAATTTTGTACAAGTCTAGAGATTGTAAAACTCAGCTTGGACACACCAAAAATTAGCATTTATTTGTAGTATTACCTTTTTACTAGGCATGCTCATACCACACACAGACACAAATTAGAGTATATTGGCTTAATTTAACTCCCATTCAAATTATATTCAATTATTGTCATGGAATTTATGTACACGCAGTACACACTTATCTATTTAAAATCCATTTGCATTATTATGATTTACACAATTAATTGACATTTTGCTTTTCCCATTTATGTAGCATTTCTATAGCCAATCTAAACCTTTTCAAGAAATTATTTTAAATCTATCTCAAAACTCTTTTCCTTTAATGCTAGCTGTCTCATGACAAAAATACGTAGTTTTTTGATGACTGCATTTTTTTTTATTAAATTTTACCATGAAGGCATAGTTTTTCAATGTATAAAAATATAGTTCTGAAGTTATTTTCTTCTGGCAATTCAAAGATAATACTTCCTGGTTTTCTATATTCAATGGTTTCTTTTAACAAGACAGCTATAAGTCAATGGTTGTTCTTTTAAATGCAATAAAGTATTTTTAATTCTCCACGAGTCTTTTAAAATATATTTCCCTTTTATTTATTCAGTTTTTAGGTTTGTTATGACAAGACTGAATGTGGATTTTTATTTGTTTACTATGATTAGAAGTTTTCAGCCATTTCTCCTTGAAGTTTCTTTTAGTCCTGTTTTTTCATGCTTCCTGAAATTCTAAGATAAGTCTGTGTCATCTACGTCTCCATCTTGTTGTCTATATTTCTTCCCTTGAGGCTGTTTATACTTCTTCATTTTTTCTCCTTTTTTGGTTCTGAGCTATTTTCCAACTTATAGTCTTTCAGCTATAATTTACTAGATGCACTCTGTTACTTTGTCACTCCATATTTTATGTTCTTAAGTGGGTGCTTTCTACTGGATTCTTTCTTTTTTTTTTTGGCCAGGGCTGGGTTTGAACCTCCCACCTCCAGTATATAGGGCCAGCACCCTACTCCTTTGAGCCACAGGCACCGCCCCCTACTGGATTCTTTTAATATTTTTAGCTTATACCACAATCTGCTTTGCCTTTTATCTATCTAAACACTTTACACACTAATAGCTACATTTCCTAGATCCCTTATAGATGTTATGATTCTTATTCTTAATTTTTAGTTATGTTTCTTTATTTATCATGAACATGGCTATGTTGTGTGTGTGGTAGATAGCATACTTGAAGACAATGTAGAAATACACACACACACACATATATATATCTCACATTTTGTTAATCCACTCATAAATTGATGGGTACATGGGGTTGATTCCACATCTTTGCAATTGTGAACTGTGATATGATACACATGTAAGTGCAGGTGCTTTTTTTTGATAAAATTATGTATGTTCCTTTGGGTAAATACTCAGTAGTAGAATTTCTAGCTCAAATGGTAAGTTGACCAAAGCCCAAAGATTCCACAAAGAGACTCTTGGAACTGATAAATAAATTAAGCAAGGTCTTAGGTTACAAAATCAGTGTACACAAATCTGTAGCATGTTCCATACCAATAACAATCAAACCTCAATTTTCACATCTATGAAATATGGATAAAAGGTGTAACTATCTCCTTGAATTATGTTATAGTTTACATAAGAGAAAGGAACAGGCATACAGTAATTTTTTTTTTTTTTTACCTGTCACTTCTTTGTCTCTTTGTAGATACACACCTTAACACACAAAATAAGAGTGTAGAATGAAAGAGAGGTTCGTGGTGGGGAGAGGGGTTTAATTCAGGCTCTTACATGAGGGGAAGCCCTTATATCTGCATGTGATCAGCTCTTGGTGATCTCACCCAATTCCTGCTCCAAAATGGGAATGATCATTGGTTTTGAAGACATTAAAAGAAGAAGATAAAAGGACACTTCCTGGAAAAAAATACAAAAAAAAAAAAAAAGCTTTCTCAGTTTATAAAGATCTCGTTCTCCAACCTGCATTGCACTTAAATGGCCCAGAAAAATAACTATTTTCCCAATAGCACTCACCATGTTATTTGCTTTCTGTCGCTTTATTGATTTACCTTTAATGCATAATTATCCAGTGTGTTTAACATTACTAATTCAGGCCCGGCTTAACTTCCTGTCAAATGAAGACACCCTCATTATTCTCCCCAGAGCTATTTCTTGTCTTTCTTTTCCGATTTCCTTAGCCCTGGTTATGCTAAATTAGAACTTCGGAAACTGTCATTTGTTAATGTAAATGAACTGTTCCTGTTCAGATTTATCAGGCATCAAACACCCCTTTTGTTACTGTGGCCTCTACTCCAAGCTCTGGTTTGTTTTATGTGTTAATGATGAAGCCATCATTCTCTATTTGCTAACATAACTGGGGATTTGAAAGAAGCCAGGATCTGATGGATTATGACTGAGAATGATACCCAGTCAGCTGGACAAGGATGGGGAGATACAGGCTGAAATGAAATGGCAACAACAATAGCACAGCAAAAATAAAACAATACCAAGGGGCTAGGACTCCAGGAGCAGGGGGAAATACCCACTGAGTGATGTTCCTTGGGTGGTTCCAGATTCCAAAGAATTTGTTAGCCAGATGTTAACCTTTAAAATTTCACGTAACTCAGAAAACATGAGAAAGGTCAAAGAATTCAATCATCCCTTTTCAGCACTCTTTTTTCTAATTTGATCACTTTTCTCTATTCAGGGAAAACATCAAAGTGGTATATGGTGTATTTAAAACTACCAAGACTTAATGAGCTTCTGTCAGGCTTTAACCCTGATTACGTTTGATTGTTTCCAGAAATATTTTTATTTTAATTGGCACATAACCAAAAACTCTGCCAACCTGAAAGAAATAATATAGCAATGGTGGTGATTTAGGCAGTTGTTCTTGTGGCTTTAGGTTATATACAAAAGAAAAAATGGGGAAAAGATATTTGAAAGGAAAGTTAGAATATAATAAGACTACTGGCAATTTCTCACCTCAAAATTATTAAGTAGCTGCCCATATAATCTTCAAGATATGTAGAAATTCTTTCAGAGAGTTTTTTTCTTTTTTAATTCAATTTTAAAGAAGACTTTGAAATATGTGAAATTGTGTCATATACAATTATCTAATGATCTTTCTTTATGTCCAAATATTCAGAACTTTTTATTTCTAAACATTAATAGTCTGAAGGAAAAGTGAAAACAAAGTTAAATAATTGCTTTTAGAATATACTATCTCTTACTTGAGTTGATAGGTTATGCTTTCAATTTTGTCAGTGATGTTAAGACTAAAAACTATGAAAGTATAATTTAAAAGCTCAAGTTATGACTTTAATGCATCTATAAGATGAACATGTGTTGAATATTTTATTAAACTCATTGTTAATTATAAAATTAGGCAGATCGTACAATTTGTTCAAAGAAGCACAATGTCATAGGAAATTAGATTTAAAAGCAGTAAAAGTGCCCTTTTCAGGGAGGGAATGGTCAGTTGAAACTCCACAGAACTGAACTTTGTTTTTTAGACAGATTGTCTCTCTGTTACCCTGGGTAGAGTGCTGTAGCATCATCATCCTTCACAGCAACCTCAAACTCTTGGGCTCAAGTGATCCAGTTGCCTCAGCCTACTGAGTAGCTGGGACTAGAGATGCCCACCACACACCGGACTAAATTTTCTATTTTTAGTAGAGATGGGATCTTGCTCTTGCTCAGGCTGGTCTTGTACTCAATCTACCTTCCTCAGCCTTCCATGGTGCTAAGATTACATGTGTGAGCCACCACACTCAGCCATTAGGACTGAATTTATTTTTTTGTCCATAGAGGAGAATTAGTTCACATTGCTACCTATGATCTATTTACAAAGTTATAAAACAGCTTAAAGCCATGAAAAAGTCAAAATTAAAAATCTGGAAGTCTATGCTCAAAAAAGCCCAGTGTATTCTACAGATACTTTTGGCTTATGCTAAATTTCTTCACAAAACACGGCATTTTTATTGTTTTAAAATGTTTTGTTACATCAAAATATACCTACTTAAAGATAAGGAAGATTTTTAGTTAATTTCATTTCGCAAAAGTCAGAGAAAACAATTTAAGCAATGGAGTGCTGGGGTGCTAAAAACTTCAGTTTGAGTAGCATTGTGCTCCCATTCCTAGAGTGAAGGAAGATCTGTGACCTAGCAAACTCTCTCTGTCAATAGAGAACTGTTCACAGTGAATGGCCTTGTAATTTCACACCACCTGAATCTCATTACCTTCTAATGTGAGAGGTACTTTAAGAAGAAAATTTCAAATCAAATAACAGCTTGTATGTAAAAAATATATTGTGGAAGTAAATGAAGATCACCCAAGTGAGAACACACAGGGGTTATTTATCCAGAACTTCCTATTGCAAGGCCGTAAACCTGCATTACTTGCATTTGGCAAAGACTCCAAAGACAGGGGAGTGGGAAAACATCAGAGTGTAAGAAAGGCAAGGCACCAGAACTCTTTTGGAGGAGGTTGTTGGTATGGGGAAATTAAAGGCAGGCCAAATAAAACTGGGACATGTTATATGTGGGCTGGAGATTCCTAATCTGAAAATCTGATATCTGAAGTGCTTCAAGTTTTGAAAATTTTGAGTGTCAATGTGACATCACAAGTAGAAAATCCCAAAACTTGGTTTCATGAACAAAATTGTTGTATGAAATTACTTTATGTGTAGAAGGTATATATGGTTCGTAAATGAATTTTATGTTTCGACTTGCGTCCATTCCCAAGATATCTCATTATGTTTAGACAAGTATTCCAAAATCTAAAACTTTATGAGATTTCAAAGGATTCTGGTACTAAGCATTTCAGATAAGGGATATTCAACCTATAACTTAATTGGGGAATGTATTTCACCTTCTCTAGATATTCCTGGGCTAGAAGCAGGGATAAAAATTCAGAAACTGATGACTGTGTTGGGACTCAGAGAATAATAGCTTGGCATGTTCATGTTGGTACCTGAACATGCTGAGCAGTTTGAAGTAAAGGAAATCGGAAAGGCCAAAGAGGCAAGGTCTTTCTGACCTTCTATTGTCCCCCTGTCTCTGGCCCTTCCTTCTCCCCCAAAGTCATAGAAACTAGAATTTATTTTTCTTAAGGCAAGTCATAGAAATTAGAACACTTTCCTCTTAAAAGTGAGCCACAAAATCTAGAAATATCCCTTCCTCCCTTAAAGACCCTCATTCCAGTGGGGTCCTGCCCTATAACCAAGATGAAGAAATGCTTCACAGATAAGCCAAAAATAATCTCAATAAACAGATCCGAGGGATTTTCTCCTTTAGTCTTTACTATGAAATCATAGCTGTTTGTTCAGTGACATCTATACACAGCTGCCTGTTCTTCAATAAATTTAAGCATAAAAAAACAGAAAGGTGGATCTTCATTTGAGTCTTCATTTTTGAAGACTCTTAAGTAACATAAAGCTTTTATTAAATAAATCCTTCATGTTTTTCTCTTGGAAACCTATCTTTTGTAACAGGAGTACCAGCCATGACCATATGACAATGAGGAAAGATAGCACATCTTTCTGTCCCTGAGAACTGGCTGACAAAGTGAGTCCTATCTGGGACAGTTGCTTCCAAGGTCACGGTTTGTTTTCCTGGACTATTTGCTGCAGAGACTATGTTTTGGTGTCCTGGGATGGTTGACGCAGCAGTCGTAGGCCAGAGTTCTACTGTCGTATATAGACGGGCCCTTGTTCATATATCCAGTTTCTCATTTGCTGTTTTGGTCATTTTCTCACATGTAAGAAGTTGGCCAATTGAGGGAAGGTTAAAAATCCAGATCTTTACCACTCACGGATTGTGGTGTTGTCTTCATAGATAACTATGTGGCAAAGACTTCCTGACCTTTTGGTTGTATCTTCATGGAAGTCATTTGATGAGACAGTCACTGGACTGCAGTATTTAAAACAATACATAGACTGCAACCAACCAGCATTATGCCCAACTGATGAAAATTCGAACAATTAATAATCCTCATCAGATGCTTTAGAACCAGGGAACAAAATTTCTTAGGAAAGATCAAGGAACAAATTCCAGAGAATATGAAATGCCTTAGAAAGCCAAGTAGCTGTTTCCTTAAGCTTATGTATACAGTTCTACTTTGTCTATTTCACTGATTGAGGTACAAAAGGAAGTATTAGGAATGCACATTTACACATGATTAGCCAACAAGAATTCTAGAGCAATGCAATGGTCTTTCACTACTCATGCCAAGAGCTGAAAATGATCTGCATTCCTTCAAGGGGAGAAGAAACAGTGATAAGTATTGCTGACTTATTTCATAAATTTCCCACAGCCTTTAAGAAGTGATTCATGGGGAACGTTGTTCTAATTCTTGCTCAAATAATTCAGCAATTCCTACCGTTAGAGTGCCTGAATAATGAAAGATGGTCTCAGTTTGTACCTTGTGCCTAAGTCAAAATTTTTAGACATGGGGATGTATAGATTTAGAGTCTCTGTGTATAGACAAGTTTTAAAATATTAATCTTATATTTCATGAGATTTTAGTCTGAGCAAACAATGGTCAATATCTTGACCACAAAGGACACAGTATCCAGTAGCAAATCCATGGAAGAAAGGAATCATTCATGATGTAATCATACCTAAGACTTTGCATTACTTGGATTACAAATTTCCATTCTTATTAGTTCCTTTCAGGTGGTAAGCATTTCACCCATAATTCCAGGAATGTTGTTAAAGACAAATTAAGAATTTCCTAGTGCCTGATCAATAAAGTCTAGAAATTTATTTTTAATTTTTTTTTTCTTTTTTTCTGAAAGAGGACTCTAGCAAAGTCATAGTTTGCTTTGTTAAAATTCATTTGTCTAATAGGTACATGGAAGGATCATAGACTGTAATGCCCTAAGGTTTCATCTGAAAGACAGAAATCATCCAGAAGTTTTTATCACCGAATCCAGAGCTGCTTGCATATTTAGGAATCAGCAAAATTGAGCACAGTGGTTTCTATTTGAGTAATCTAAAAATGGCAGGAGAATGAGCACATTCTGACCTACCAATTATCATAAAGAGGAAAAAAAAAAAGAGAAAAGGAGACATTGGTAGATAAAACCGATGTCTACAGATAAAACCAGATGTCTACAGAAAATGAGAAGAATTGTTATAAACAAGCAAATGAAAAACATAACAGGGATTAGACAGAGGTTTGGTACAACATCTTAATGTGGAAACTGTCCAGTATCTGAGATCATCTGCTTGTTGAAAAGTTTGGGTCATGAATTACTTTTAAAGATTGACTACTTCTGGACAGTTTCTGAGAATTTGTAACTTGAGATCTTCTAACATAATAGACATTTTTTTTCTGGAACTTTGAATTGCTTCCTCTGGTTGTAAAATGGGAACCTAATGATTGACTCTCTGTTGCTTTACTGCCATATTTGTTATCAGGTCCCTTTTCACAGGGTGCAAGAGCAGTTTTTCTCTTGCATCTTTTCCAATAGATATAATCTAGCTAAAAGATCATAATGAGACTGCTTAAGAAGATGTAAACAAATGGCCTTCTTATGTTAGTGAACTATATGATTTCTTTGCAATATTTTATTATATTTGCATGAGACAATGTAGTGTCTAGTAGCACAGATAAAATTCCCAGCTGTAGCTCAGCACCTGTGGCTCAAGCGGCGCTAAGGCGCCAGCCACATACACCTAAGGTGGCGGGTTTGAATCTCCAGCCAGGGCCCGCCAAACAACAATGATGGCTGCAACCAAAAAATGGCCAGGAGTTGTGGCGGGTGCCGGTAGTCCCAGCTACTTGGGAGGCTGAGGTAGGAGACTCGCTTGAGCCCAGGAGTTGGAGGTTGCTGTGAGCGTGATGCCATGGCACTCTACCCAGGGCAACAGCTTGAGGCTCCGTCTCAAAAAAAAAAAAAAAATTCCCAGCTGTGTGAGCCTCACAGATACCACTTATAGGGAGGTGTCCTCATATAAAATGCATGATTATGTAGTACAGGGAGCTTTGCTGATGTCATTAAGGTCAAGAACTATGACACAGGGAGATCTTCCTGCATAATACAAGTCAACCAAACCAAAGCACATGATTTTTGAAAAGTGGAGAACCTCTTTCTTGGCTGCAGTTAAGAGGGAGATGTGACTATATAAGAGAACCAGAGACAAGGTTCCACGACGAAGACTGGACCCACTGGTCTGCTTTAAAGATGGTGAAAGAGGCTATGAGTGACAGAATAGGAATAGCCTCTAGAACTTAGAAAGAGTCAAGGAGATGAATTCTTCCTAAAGGAACCAGCCTCTGCTGACATCTTGGTTTTAGCCCTGTGAGACTGTCTGGGGAATTCTAACCTATAGGAGTTTAAGATGACAAATGTCTATTGTTTAAAGCCACCACATTTATGGTATATTATTCCCTGCGATAGAAAATGAATACATTAGGTAACCCTAAGTTGCATGCACCCAAAAGAATTCTAAATAATTTTATGAATGATTGCTAATATTTTCCAACTTTATAAATACTTAATCATCACTCTTAATTTAACTCAGGTCTCAGGTTTAAATTCTATAGTTGCCTGTGTACCTGACCTATGAGAGGGATAGATCTTCAAGGGCCACTGAAATGGGAAAGGGAAAGAATTGGATGTAGAGAGGCAAACTGAAGAGAAGAAATGGGACCATGAACTAAAAAATAAGCTTGGTTTTTGGAGCTTAAGTTTGTCAAATTGCCTGTTAGCTGTGGCCAAATATTCTTTTACTGAAGCAATTTTTGAATCAGAATTGTATTCTGAGTTTTTTGCATGCCAATCAAAATATGCTTTCTACTGAGCCAGAGTAATCTTCTTCCCATTCTTTTCTATGGTGTCCCTTAAATCAACAGCTTTGTTAACTCAAATGTGCCACACAGCTGTCATGGAAGGTCTGTGATCTGTGGTGAAGATATGGCATCTAGAGAGATTGAAGCAATAATGAGGATTATAATGAGAGGATTTAGCCTCAGAAGCCCGATGAGAGCTTGTAATTGTTGCTTGAAAGTGTTAGTGCACTTCCAGTCTTAGGTCCCCAACTTTATAGTTGGCTGCCTCTAAATGCAGACCAGGGAATTTGTGCCTGGTAAATAGGGAAATAACCAAAGAAAAGGAAATAACCAAAGAAAACACTTTCTGTTACTCAGAGCCAAGATCTCATAACTAAACAATAGAGATAAATGGAAAATCTTATCCAATTTGTGATCCACAACAAATTTGTCTGTACCTGTGTGACGTGTAAGCTCAACAGTCTGTGAGGCTTGAATCACAGGCTTATCAAGCCCGTATCCATGTCTGGTCCTGTCACTCTCCTTCTTATAACATACGACATTTGTACCCAGCACACCACAGAACAGCAGCACAAAATTCAAACATGGATGAAAAGGAATGTCCTGAGTCTAACAAAGATGCAAACAATAGGAAACAATAACGAAACTCAGGAAATACACGTGCCCCAACTGGAGAAGCCTGGTATGGGGAAGCTGGGGACATATCCTGTGTGGTTGCTTTGGGGAACATATTTTAGTTTCTCTGGTTAGTCCTGAGTTGAGACCTGCAAGAAATAGGAAAGTTGAATGTTCTGACAATTTCCGTCCCAAATATTCAGGAGGTTGTGATTTGGCTTCCTGACTGATTGCTTTGGAGGTTGTGGGTCAATGTTTTATTGTCATCTATGGGCTGGCCGTCATATAATGAGACTCTCAGAATTGTCAGTTAATTCCTTTATTAATGCACATTTCTTTCAACAGTGTTGAACTCTGCCTAAGCACTGTGATCCTGTAAAACACTGAAGGTTAAAAAATATTTTTCCACCCCTTTTTGTTCCTGGAGCAGCTTAAAGGAAGAAGCCATCATTTCCCATACGTCTTAGATAAGACTTCTACATGTCCCCTTTATATACCTATGACAAGGCCACAGACTCTACAGATTTTCTTTTCTTTTTTTTTTTTTTTGAGAGACAGAGTTTCACTTTGTTGCCCTGGGTAGAGTTCTGTAATGTCACAACTCACAGCAACGTCAAACTCTTGGGCTCAAGCGATTCTCTTGCCTCAGCCTCCCAAATAGCTGAGACTACAGGCACCTAACACAGCGCCTGGTTATTTTTTGTTACAGCTGTCATTGTTGTTTAGTTGGCCAGGGCTGGGTTTAAACCCGCCAACCTTAGTATATGTGGCTGGCAGCATAACCATTGTGCTACAGGTGCCAACCCGCTGATTCTCATTTTTTACTTCATAAATGATTAGTTAAACTCTTTGTACCCACTGCCCAATCTCAGCAAAATACCTGGTAACTTAATTTGGCCAAACTTTAATGAAGCTTTACTTTTCCCCCGGTCCTTGACTTTTTACCTACTCTAACCCTGAGCCAGCATACCTCTGAGAAGACACTGATTTCAGGGGAAAACATTCCCTGATAAACTGTGGGTCACACTTCCAACCCACTTCTCCATGCTTAGTTCTTTCTAGGCTGTTCCTTTTTCTCTACCAAAGAAAGGTTCCTTTCTTTCCGACCTTGAAGACGCTTGTGGATCTCACATTTGAAGTGTTCTCCCAGGTGCTGTAGTCCCCTTGCCCTTACTGCAAATTGTTTTCTTTACTCTTTTTTAAAATTTTTTTTATTAAATGATGGCTGTATACATTAATGCAAACATGGGGTACAGTGTAGTGTTTTCATATACATTTTGAAATACTTTCATCAAGCTGGTTCACTTGCAATAAGCCTTTTGAATAAAGTCTTCTTACCTGTGTCTGCGTTTGGTTTTTATTTGACAATTTGCAGTTTAAAAATCCTCAGAATAGCTTCATTTAACTCCATGACAGGGAAATCTGCATTGTCCCCTATCTTTAGAATAAGACTAAAAGCTTTTGATATGACAAGCCGACACTCTCTCTAGGTTATTGCCTGACAGCCAACTCCCATCAGCTCAGAGAAAGCAGCACCACCACCGAGGAGAAGCAAGTGCTCATCTGTCTCCGGAACTTCCCCCCTCTGGAGTCTCTCCTGCATGTTCTGATTGCTTCCTACATCTTTTGAGCAAGGTTGGAAATGAAGGTCTTCCCAAAATCTTCACTGGAAAATAATTTTCAATTTTGCTATGCATTCAGATTATTTAATAAGTCAGCAGGAGAGGGAAAAATTGGGAAGACTGGAAGAAAGATGCTAAAGGATGAAGACCGTTCTGAGATACAAACATTTGTACACTACCTCCTGTTGTGAAGCATTACTGAAAATCATTTAGGACAAGTTGTGTTTGCCAGAGGCAAGATCCTTGACAGAGTGAATCCTGTAAAGTGGCAAAATGCATGAGATCACAACCCATGTTGATGGGAGAAGGGCTGGGAGGAATACCAAACGGTAACACCAAAGTCAGCTTAAGTGATGGGACTAAAGGTCTAGTCCTTATCTGGAAATATCATCACAAAATCTCTGAGGCCACAGGTGGAATCATTGCCACAGCTCTATCCCCTGGTGTACTTTTTTGTCTCCTGCTCCATATCTTGAATGACTGGAACATATTATCATTGACATGTCACAAATGTATTAGTTCTCTTCCAAAAGAACATTTTTTATCAGTCATTTTATAGTCTGTGTTACAAAATGATCAGGGTAAGGTTGCTAAAGAGCTACTACTAATCTAGTTAGAGTTGACATGTATACACCAAGAGTGGGCATAATTAAATATTGATTTTAAATATCCTCTCAGGTTGGAGAATGATATGAATTTTGTGCTTTTGAAAATGGTGGCTTGATTATTCCTGAAGACTAATTGACAAAAGGTGGCAGATTTAGTCAGGCTTTGAAAACAGTATGATGCAAAGAAATGGAAAAAAGAGTGATGGACATTCTAAAGAATTCCACAAGCTGTGGCTGGGAAATTGACGGAAGCCTGTGTACCAGGCCAGAGTATGTCACACATACGCCTCTCTGGTATAGGGAGTATTTGAAGCGTATTATTTTAAGAAACTATAAACAGATGATATTAACTCCAAATTCTAAGCCACCCTTTTGAGGTACTGATTCCCTGAGTTTCTTTCATCATGTATATATGATATATAAACTTACATATATATATATATATACACATACATACATACATATACATATATAAACTTACGTTTGTTTTCTTTTGTTAATCTGTCTTTTGTCAGATTGGGACAAAAGACATTTGGGACCTCAGCTGAGAACTTAGAATGGGAGCCCAGTATCTGTGCTTCCCTTAACTGTAATATACTTATTCTTTTGTTTTTTGAACATAATATGTTGGATGCTTGAATCATTTATTTTTACGCTCAACACTTAGAGGGGTGGAGAAGAGTGCTACCTTTCCTCATCTATCATAAAGGTTATGGCTAATGCAGGTAAACACAAGAAAAGTGTAACATATTTGTTAATCAATGATTTACATTTACAGAAATGCAGACCCCCGAAACTCAAGGATAACAACTTACTTTCATGCTTAGCTTCAGTGAAAAATGGACAGCTGTTCAGAGACATGATTAGACAAATGGTATAATCTATGATAAATCAAGTGAGAGGGAAAAACCCAGCAAGATCCATCCATTCAGATTCTTCTTGGTGGGTCTGTAACTGACTCCCAGGAATGGGACTGAACTATCCAGAACTATAGTCTTTAAGGGAGAGGGGGAAAAAGACAGAGTGAACTTTCTAAGCTTTATGGCTTGCTTCAGGAAATTGGAGTTCTGGTCTCTAAGATCTGTTTTGAGGAAGAGGAGTTCTTTCCGTAACTTACTTTGACAGGAGGTAGAAGGATAAAAGACAAGATGATAGGACAAGCTCAGAAAGAACTCACTTCTGAAGCATTCAAATCCTCTAGTTCAAACTACTTAGTGTGTCCAGGTAATATATTCGGAGGTATTATTTTCTGAGCCCCAACAGACTAAATTTTCTTTCTAATACCATTCAGACCTAGTCCCATCTGTTATGGCATATACAAGGTGTCGCAAAGTCACCCATAAAGTCACTATAGATAGGGAAAATGGAAATTTGTAGCCAACACATGGAGAATATTTTGCAAATACTTTATAAAATTTTGTAACGAGTATTTTGTAAGCACAAGTTATAATTAGCTACAATTTCCCATTTTTCTCTAAGTAGGGTGACTTCATGGGCAACTCGTGGGACATGCTATAGTGTTCTCACTGAAAAGCAGTCTTAACTACTTTGCGGGGTCTGAAACCACATCTTGCAAACTAGTAATTATGGTTAAGAGTTTCAACTTTGCAAGGACACAGACTCAAGTAAAATAATGACAATAAACAGCTACTCTTCCCCAGTTTGCTTTCCTGGAATTGCTAGTCACAGTCACTTAGCTGATGGTCATAAAGATTCTTTACTTTTTCCTTAGATAACATCACCTTTCAAAGACCTAAGGATAGTTTTAGAGATTGCCTTCAGGCCTTACATTCCAGTGGATTGACTGACCCACCAAGACCAATTGCTTTTACCAAGAAAATAACTCAACTGCTATTGCAACCCACACCCAGGAATTGACTCAAAATAAGATTATTTCTCTGTCCCTATAATTTTCCTCTGGACCTAGCCAATCAGCAGACCCAATTGCCTAATCCTTTGCATACCAAGCTATCTTTAAAAACTTTTATTGAAATTGGTCGGTCCACACCTATGGTGCATTTTACAAGGGTCCATGTCAAATCTACTAAGCATAGAATATAAATGTCTTAACAAAATAATTAAGAAAGTGAAGTAAAGGCTTTGTTATTCAGTTTGATGTAAGTATTTCAAATTGTATATAGCATCAGCACATTGTACCCCATAAATGCATTAATGTACACAGCTATGATTTAATAAAAAAGAAAAAAACCTAAAAAAAAAAAAGAACTTCTTCCCCAAATTCTTGGGAGGCATATTTGAGAAATTCCTTCTGTCTCCTTGCTCATTACTGTACAGAATTAAACTCTATGCTGCAACCCTAATGCTTCTGTGTATGGGGTTTTCTCTGCACAGCAAACAACACAGCCCTGCTGGGAAGTTATGTTATTAAAGTCCCAAACGTTTTAGAAATTTGTGTCCCTGTTGTTATTTCAGTTTTGTCTTAATTATTAAGTTTGTGCATTAGATCTAGAGATTGCACTTTATGCTTTCTCTACTGTTGTTACTGAACCAAATGTGCATGTTTCCCCAGGCAGCCAAACCCAACACCGAAGTTTGCAGTGAATGAAAGGAAGGAATTTGCTAGACATTGCCAAAGAGGCCAGGCCACTACCACTAACACCTGAACTCCCTGATGGCTTACAAGAGAGAGTTTCTAAAGGTGGGGTACATTTCTGGAAAGCAAAAATTACAAGCAAAATAATAAATCAATACATTGAGGTTAAACATTGATTTGGCCCCGAAAGGCAGGCTGCCTTGAAAGGGGCAAGGTTTATGGGTCACAAGTGGAATCAGAGATTCTTTGAGTAGCAATTGGTTAAGGAAACAAGGCCTTGTCTATAAACACAGGTCATCAGACAGCAATGTTAAGATCTGGCCTGTGTGTGACTCTCTCCAGGCCTCTCAGAAAAATATTTAGAACAAAGAACTGCAGTCAGTGGTCAGTCCTTAGTTTTCCTTATCTGAGGTTTTATGCATTTTCCTTCAGGTGGAGGTCTGAGTTTCTCAAAAACAACTCAAGAGCAAAAATTAAATGTTATCGTTTAGTTTCTACCGGAAACCAAAATACCTGGCTTGCTTCGGAGACTGCTGGTTTTTTTTTTTTTTTTTTGTAATTTTTTTAATTAAATGATAGCTGCATACATCAATACAAACATGGGGTACAGTGTAGTGTTTTCACACACATTCTGAAATACTTTCATCAAGCTGGTTCGCATAAATTTCATGTCATTTGCATAGTCATTGTGTCAAAACATTTACATTCTAGACTGCTGTTTTAAGTTTTTCCTATCTTCTTGCTCCTGCAGTTGCCCATCTACTTTT
>CAUYTI010148734.1:0-11961 GCA_963575145.1 Galago senegalensis
ATGTGGCTGGTGCCTTAGCCGGTTGAGCTACAGGCGCCGAGCCATTGTACTCTTTTTATAAGAACATCTTTCTGAAGAGAGGAAATAATACATTTCTAAAAATTGGGAGCTTTAAGCATCTAGAATTAGGATTTAATACAAAATTCTCCCTGTAGCCTACAAGGCTCTCTCCATGAGGAGTCCAGGCTCCCCCACTGGCCTACCTTCCAGCGCTCTCCCTGTTCGCTGGGCCCTTGTTGTTCCTTCAAATCAAGCACAACCTCCGGGCCCCTGCCTTGCTGTTCCCTCCAACATGAGAGCTATTGCTCCAGAAAAGCACACAACTCTGCCCCTTACTCCCTCAGGAATCTTCTCAGAGTGGCTTTCCTTCCCCAGGCTGACTCCACGTGGCCACTTCCTTCTTTATTTTCTTGGATGTATTTAACCTTACATTAAAGAGATATTTATTTTCTGTCTGCTACTAGACTGTGCATTCATTGAGGGCCGAGACTTTGTCTTGTTTATTGCAATTTTCCTAGCACATGAAAGTGATTGGTTTAAAGTAATGTAAATCTTTAGCTTTGAATTAATTTTTTGAGTTTCATCAAGTCAAGGCACACCTATAAACTAGCATAACCATACCTTCTTCTCAGTAATAATGTACATTCTTAGGAAAGAAGCTGTGTCCTTTACCTTATGTTATGATAAGCTCGATTTTGCATGCTAATAGTATCCTGCAGTGGTTCTCAAAGCATGGTCCTGGGCTAGCAGTCCCAGCATCCCTTCAGAACGTGTTAGAAATGCAAAATTTCAGGATTCGACCCAGGGTAGAACCCAAGTTCCTCTACCTCCAAAGTAACTCTGATACACATACAAACTGCAGGACCATTACCACAGTAGAAAGTTGTGTGATCTAAAAGCCATGAGTCACTAGTCTCAATTCTGCTATCCCAAAGCCATGGGACAGTAAGATCACTCAGATTCATTGGCCAGTTTACTCTGGCCTATATGATCACTGAAGCCTTTTCCACCCAATGCAGCCAGCCAAGTGTTCTGGGCATGCATTTACTGCAGTATCTCCATTCTAGGTCACTGAGCTCAAAAGATGCTTAGCCCATGAGGAGCCAATCCCAACAGGATTAAAAGGTCTGGATTCCCCTTTCAGATTATAATTGGAGGGTAAGGAAGGCACTACTATCTAGTAACTTTGTGATATAAAAGTCTTGAAAAACTAAATTCAGCTGAGGCAGTAGATATTCAGTCCTGCCAGTGAGAAGTGCAGCTGCTGACTGCCTTTGAGCAATTTCAAAAGCAGCTTCGAGAGCAACTCTGGTTGTAGACAGTTTGAGAAATGAAAACATTTATTTCCTTTGATTAAAAATGTAAAATAAATGAGGACTGGCATTTAAAAGAAAAAGACTATAAAAACAGGATTACTGTTTGTTAAGTGCCCACGATGTGCTAATTAATAGAATCATCAGAACTTCTGGGGACAGGAGGGAGGTGGCATTGACATGAGAGAGCACATACTCAGCTGGGAAACCCCATGACACTGAACCACAGCATTAATTCTTTTTCTTCAGAACTGTTTGGTTTTCATAAATGTGGTGTGGAAATAGTACTTGTGCATTATGAAATATTCCTCAGGGCAAATAATTATTATGTTATACTCAGTACTCATCCCGGACTCTAGTACCTAGAATGGGTGATTTGTAGTCACTCTAGAACCTTTCTGATCCACACTTTCCTCTTCATAAATGTACTTCAGTGTGATACAGAGTATCATATGAGAAACTGAGAGAAATGGACAAGATCTTTAAAATGGATGAAAGAATAAATTATCATTAACTATCAAAACCTAGTGTTGGGTCACCCGCTATTAACATAATTCATAAGAAACAATTTCTTTTTTATTAATTAGGAAAGATTGGGCTCTCACTGTGATAATTTGACAATAGGCATAAAACAGGTACCTAAGTAACCAAGACCCATCAAATCCTAGGTAATTTAGGAGAATTAGTGGAAGAGAGCTCACCCACTTTGATTTCTAATCTTTTTATTTATTTATTTATTTTTTTTTTGAGACAGAGTCTCACTTTGTCACTCTTGGTAGAATGCCATGGCATCATAGCTCATAGCAACCTTCAACTCTTGGGCTCAGTTTTTCTATTTGTTAGTAGAGACAGGGTCTCACTCTTGCTTAGGCTGGTCTCAAATTCAAAAGCTCAAGGATTCACCTGCCTCGGCCTCCCAGAGTGCTAGGATTATAGGCGTGAGCCACCATGCCTGGCCAGTATCCTCTTAAATAGAGTTTGGAACATTTTAGATACACGGCATGCCTCCTGATTAGTAGGTTACTGAAACATAGGCATTTGGGCATATTTATAAGCTATGAACAGAGGTTATACCACCTTTGAATCGGTGTATGACCCAAAGCAGAGTGGATACAGTGATCATATTCTTCAGTTTAACACTCTGACAAATATCATCAGGTCTTAGGAAAGACACAAGGTGATTTTGCAGAGAAGGAAGGAGGCCACAGTTACATATACGCATATATGCAGTGGTTTTAGGTAAATTAATTTAGCAGCTATACAGAAGAAAAACTGGGAAAAGCTGATCAGCTAGTATGACTTGATTTCTAAGTTTGAACTGCTTGTATAAAATATCTTACACATCCTTTCCTGAGAATTCGGAAAAAGGGAAAGTGCAATAACCCACCAGCCCCTACTGTAGTGAGTGCAAAGTTCAAGGACTACCTCTCCCACTTTACAGTCAAGCTCCACAGAGTAGTCTAAAAATACTTTCACACAAAGCCAAAAAGATCAGATTTCTGAAATGTGGGCTACATGAAATGCTATATACATATCTCCATACGCACATGTCTGGGTGGTATTTGTTCAAATACTATAGTCCCAGCAGTGACTTTATTTAGTCTGGTCGTTCCTAAGACAAACACACATAACTTGAATTACATGCACATCCACATGTAGGAGAAACCATCTTGAAACAATTAGACTTCTCCGGTAAGGGTTTCAGGGCACTGGCCTCCTCCCACTTCCTCACATCCAGCACAGAAGGGAACAGACGGGCAGAGGCAGGCCAAACCAGACTCCGCAAACACAGCCTGCAGCTGGAGCTCTCTGCCCGGCTCCATTTTGTTCTATTCGGATCCACAACACCGCCCTTCCTTTATTCTGCCCTAAATGAATTCCAGTCATTCAACTGCATTTACTATTTTTTAACCCCTCTTTGATCAGTCTCAGAGGGAAAAAAATTCCTGGCATGGTTTTTTATCTTTCCCTCAAAGGAAATATTGCAGGCAGAAACTGCCAAGTCTACGGCATTACCAAACCGCCCATCTGGTTACTGACCTTGGGTTATGTGGCTTCTGGAGATGGCTGCCTTTGCTGCCACATTCTTTAGGACTTTCTGGGTTGTCTGGTTGTCTAGGTAGTAAAGGCTGAGTATTTCTCCATTTAAATTGCCCTGGAAGCTGGAGAGCAGTGTCAGGCTGCCATGTATACCAGAATAGTTCTTTCCCCCCTGAGTCCCAGTGTAACTCACCCCTAAGTAATTTACCCATGAGATATTATCAACAAAAACAGTGTTTTCTCCATAAGGACCAGATGAAAAAAGTCACATCCACAAATACCAACTGAAGGCCTCCTTTGCACCTGGAACAATGGGGAAAAAAACTACATAATGACAAACATTATGTGATCCTTGTCCTCTGACAGCTTACTATGTTACATGGGGTTCAAGTCTTTTGGAAAACAAAGGATTTTCCTTCTGGAGACATTTCCATTGTTCCTCTTCTTTTGATGGACTGTATCAAGTTCTAAATTGAGGTTCCAATATTTAAGAAAAGTAAAAATTAAAAAAAAAAAAAAAAAAGACTGAAAGAACCAGGCAAGAGGAGAGGGCAGAAGCAGACAGCCCTCCCGGCCAAAGTCAGGACTGACAGGCAACTGCAGATTCCAAAGCAAAAATACAAAGTGAGTCGTCACAAAAGCTCTGCAGAAAATAGGGCCCCGGGACAGTTTTCATGTGAAACTATATAAACTGAAGGGTCACCTCTAACAAGCAGGCAGAAAATGCAGCCACATACTGTCAAGGACCTAACTTACAAGAGTGAGGCCTTACCTTTAGAGAGGAACTCGAAACATCTCTGACAGGTCCACAAACAAACTCTCTCCCTGCAAGCTCATGGGTTTGGTCTAGCCAACCGCTCCTGCAGAAGAAACTCAAGCACTGCCGGCACTGGCCTGTCACTGACTCAGAGCCTCTCCCGGGAGGTTGACAGTTTATGTGCAACTAAACCCAATGTACCTTGAAAGAATAGGAACAACAACAGAAAAGTCTCCTCAGCTGAGGAAAACTCAGTTCCTCCTATACCCAGGCAGGAATGCACAGATTAGACTAAATCCACGTGCAGAGGGCAGGCTCCAATGGTGAGAAGGCTGAAGCCATGAAACAGGGGCTCACTTCACAACAAAATTCTTGACCTTGATATTGAAGAGATAAGACTGATTGTTTCTAACCCCACAAGCCCATCTCATTCTGAATACTCAGACCATTAGATTTGAATGAAAATATGGCTCTAGATTAAGAGTTAAGTCCATGATGTCTTTTAAAATTAAATTTTTGAATTATCAGTTAATAACTTTAATCATCAGAAAGAATATCCCATGCAGAAAAAGAAACTGAAGTACTAATAGACGATTGCTTATGGAAAATCCTACACTGGAAAGATAACGATCCCCTCTCTCCTTTGCCATTACCCCTTAACTCTCTACAAAAGTGCCATCGAGAGAAAAAACAGTTGACCTGTAAATACAAGGGTAGAGTTGTTACAACTGGTGGTAAGGTTAATTCAGGGAGAACTTATTTTGTGGGGCTTAGTTTTATTGTATGTAAAATGAAGTGGTGATGGTTATGTAACTGCTATGTGCATTTTACCATTAGAAGGGAACAGAATGAAGTACTGATAAGGGCCGAATGCGATGAACCTTGACAACATTATGCTAAATAAAAGAAGCCAGAGAAGAAGGCCACAGGTTATATGATTCCATAAGGCCAGTAAGTGGTTGAAGGGGGCAGGGAGGAGGGATTGAACTGGACAGCGATGACGGTTATACAACATTGTGAATCTGCTTGATGCCACTGAACTGTATTGCTGTCAAATGGTCGAGAATGCTAAATTCTATGTTATGCGCATTTTACCACAAAAAAGGAAAGAAAAATAATAGGCTGGCCACCTACTTGACACATAATAAATATGAACAAAAGGTACAGATTTGTCAGGGTGATCACAACTGTGGCTCACGCTAACCTAGGTTTTCTAGCTTCACTCTGTCTCTCTTTTTTTTTTAAGAGAATCTTACTTTGTCGCCCTCGGTAGAAAGCCGTGGCTTCACAGCTCACAGCAACCTCCAGCTCTCGGGCTTAGGCGATTCTCTCGCCTCCAGCCTCCCGAGTAGTGTCTTCTCTTTGTTGAGTACCATCTTGGGCAAAACCATCGTGGCATTTCTCTCCCCTTTCTCTGGGATGATGGTAAGAGGTTGTCTGTATGGACACTGACAAACTCGGACTGGGGGAGTAGGCACAAAGAAGGCTGAAGCGTGGTACAAAAAGCAGCTCTAGTGTCTGCTACCAAAAATCTCAGGTCAGAAAACAAAAACAAAATTGAGCCCTGGGTCTCTCCCCAGACCAAGTGATTCAGAACACGTGGAATGATTCAGCGTATCATGGAATCAATATTTTTTAAAGGTACTCCGGGTGATTCCAATACAGAAGCTGCCAGGATTAAGAACTGCTTTATTGCAGTGCCCACAGTGGGCTGCGTGCTATGCTCACTCTCCACTTACAAGACAGGGCCTACAGCTAAGGGTGTCCCTTCCACATCCTCTGGAACTCCTTGAGCCTCTGAGCATGGTGGCCCTTAAGAGCAGCACTCAATCTTTGAGGGACAGGAGATCAGGGATGAATATCTATTTTTTTTTATCCTTTGGGCTGGGATAACTATGAGGCCTCATAAGCTAACTTTTTTCTGTAAAGGGACAGGTAATAAATATTTTGGGCTTTTTGAGCTATATAGTCTCTGTCTGCTGTAACTAATCTGCCTTTGTAGAGCAGGAGCCGTCATAGATAATACCCAAATGAATGGTGTGGCTGTGTTCCAATACAACTTTACTTATAAACACTATTCTCCTGTAGTCCCAGGCAGGGACTACAGGCAGGAGGATCACTTAAACCCAGGAGGAGTTCAAGTACAATGCAGATAACATAGTAAGACCTCATTTTCTTAAAACAATTAAAAAGAAAAAAAAAAAGACTGTAGACTATAGTTTTCCAACCTCTGCTCTGGATCAAAACAAGTGGTTCTCCCAACTCTTTTGGCTGGCACCAGGTATAGGTTTTGTGGGAGACAATTTTTCCATGAGACCCCTTGGGGAGCAAGAGAGAATGGTTTCAGGATGATTCAAGCACATTTCCACCTCAGATCACCAGGCATTAGATTCTCCTAAGAAGCACAGCCTAGACCCCTGGCAGGTGTGGTTTATAGCGGTGTCCGGGCACCTATGACAATCTAATACCACTGCAGATCTGACAGGAGATGGAGCTCAGGTGGTGATGGGAGCAGTAGGGAGCACCCTAAACACAGACGAAGCTTTGCTTCCTCATCCTGGACCCACCTCCTCCTGTGCGGCCTCATTCCTACCAGGCCACAGGCTGGTACTGGTCTGTAGCTTAGGGGTTGGGGATCACAGGTCTAAACAGATTCCCAGAACTCTCATCAAGAAAGAGTCCCGGCTCAGCACCTGTGGCTCAAGTGGCTAAGGCGCCAGCCACATACACCTAAGGTGGCGGGTTCAAATCCAGCTCGGACCCGCCAAACAACAATGACGGCTGCAACCAAAAAATAGCCGGGCATTGTGGCAGGCACCTGTGGTCCGAGCTCCTTGGGAGGCTGAGGCAGGAGACTCACTTGAGCCCAGGAGTTGGAGGTTGCTGTGAGCTGTGAAGCTACATCACTCTACCCAAGGGGATAGCTTGAGGCTCTAAAAAAAAAAAAAAAAAGGAAAGAAAGAGTCCCAGTTGCCTAAAATAAAAACCTATAAATAACACACCCTATGTAGGCTTCTTCCTTCCCCATGCTTCCAGGCTACAGAAACCATCTCCACCCAAATTATCTCATGCTTAGAACTATAGTTACGCAGTTACTAATATCATTAGGACGGATATAAACAAATAAATACAGGCACACGTGTAGACACGCACACAAATACTTAATCAAATATATGGGGTTTTGTGGGGGTTTTTTGCAGTTTTTGGCCAGAGCTGGGTTTGAACCCACCACCTCTGACATATGGGGCTGGTGCCCTGCTCCTTTGAGCCACAGGCGCTGCCCCAAATATATGTTTTTTTCGTTGTTGTTTCTTTTGCAGTTTTTGGCCGGGGCTAGGTTTGAACCTACCACCTCTGGCATATGGGGCCAGCGCCCTGCTCCTTTGAGCCACAGGGCGCCGCCCCAAATATATGGTTTTGATTATGGTAAGCAAGAGTATCACATATGGCAAATCATGAAGCAAAACCATACTACTCACATACATGCTGATCTATGTTAAGGAAACTTTATAATAAATGTTATAAATAGGTTTGAGGGTTACGAAAAAATATTTTTTCACTTTTGTGGTATTTCTTATCTAGGGTACAATTCACTTCTCTTCTGCCACTTGGTTGTAATCTTGGTAGGTGAAATCTTTGGTCATATCCAAGAACATATACAGCCATTCATAGTCAAGCTCAATGTGTAACTCACAATTTAAGAGAAAGGAAATAGATTAAAATAGCCTCTTACGTATTTTACCATGAGAGTGGAGAAGGAGTGGCAGTAATGTCACTAGGTCTCCGTAAAGGCACTTGTGAAATTCCCTTACGGGGCTCAGCACGCAAGGATCAGTGGTCAGGCCACACAGATAGTCAGGCGGGTTCAAACCTCACCCAGGCCTGCTGAGCAACAATCAACTGCAACAACAATAAAAAAAAATAGTTGGGTGTTGTGACAAGGGCCCATAGTCCGAGCTACTTGGGAAGCTGAGGTAAGAGAATTGCTAAAGTCCAAGATTTAGAGGTTGCTGTGAGCTGTGACGCCACAGCACTCTACTGAGGCATCTACTTTTTTTTCTGTCTCCAAAAAAAAAAAAGAAGAAGAAAGAAAAAAAGAAATTCCCCTATGGATTCTAAGGACAACAGAGGACCCCGCGAACCCCAAGGAGCACATGGAAAGCAGTGCTTACGCAGTCTTGCCCTCACTGTCGTGCTTGGTGGCGCTGGCCCCCTTCTTGCCCAGCAGCGAGGCCACCTTCTCGGCGTCTCCATTTTCCACAGCCTGAAGCAGCCGGTCATCATTCTTGTTCCACTCATTGGTCTGTAGAGCAAAGGGAAGAAAGAGAGGCAGTGAGCGACACCAGCCACAGCCATGGCCATGCGGTAACTGGCAGGACCCCTGCCTCCCAGCTTCCTGCCCTCCTGTGGCTCCGAGGAAAACCTGCCCCCAATTTAAAAATACCTTCCCCTTCACCATGGAGACACCCAAGAAGGCTGCTTTCCCCCAAAGAAAACATCAACAGTTCAGTGAAATCATAGCCGTCACCAAGCTCTGAGATAAAGTTACTTTTCTTAACTAATGCTGGGAAAATGAAGTAAATTAAAAAGACCTCAAGGCCAGTTTACACATTAGCTAACTTCTACTAACTGGACAGCTGTCTTGTCAGAACACTGGCCTTTGACCTAGGCCACAGCTCACTTGGTCCGTGTTACAGAACCAAACTGACCAATAGCTTGAGGTTACCCAAGGGTTTTCATATACACAGTTCTTCATCTGCTTTTATCGCCATTCTTTCTCTTTTGACTGGGCCAATTTTTGAGCTGCCTAGGGATTGTAAGTTGTTGTCCAGGCTACTGAATAACCAGAAATAAAACTTCTTCCTCAGCGAGATGTTAAACATCAAACTGCTTTGCGCAAAGCCTCACACACCATCAACCCCAAAACCCAACTGAATAATTCTGCAAGCCACAGTGACAGTGAGGCTTCCATGTGTATAAAACTAGATTCTACTCTTATAGGGAAAGAGATGATCTCTATATAAAAAAGCAGATGGAACAGAAATACAAGACTAAGAAGTTTCAAACGTGAAAGGTAGCAGTGAGCCACTGAAGGTGTTGGAGGAGCAGGGGAATGAGGGAATAACAGAATCAGTGCTTGAGAAAGTCATCATGGGAGGAACAGGACAAGTATGGGATTCACAGGGAGGAAGGAAGGGACAAAAGCTCCTGGGCACACCAAACCCCCAGCACTGTGCAGGCCCAGGCCGTCCAGTCCCCCCGCAGCAGGCCCCGGAGCTTACCTACTTTCTGGCCCCTTCACTGGTAGACACCGCCACCCAGGACAAACTTCTCTTCCCTTCCCAAAGCTTTCTACAGACTCTCTGCTTCCTTAAAACCTCTGAAGGGAAGAATTCCTGGGAGGTATTTCATATAGATGGCAAAGGAGATATTAAAATGTTTTAAATGAAAAGAGGGAATTTTCCATGATTACAGTCTTCCCTGGCCCCAAGGGCGTGTTCCCAATGTCTGCACTTATGCATTGAGAAAACTCAGCAGACTATACTCTCTCCGAGAAGGGATGGGTCCCTGAAACACCTAGCCACCCTCCTAATTTCACCCAGAATTTGCATCTCTGAGTGTCTCAGGACTAGGCCACTCCCAGTTCTCGGGACTCCCTCCTCCCCTCTGGCCATCCAGAGTGTGAGAACACAGAAATGGGGTAGGTCTGGAGGAAAACCAGCAGTCTGCCCTCTAGGCATGAACCGAAATCCAGAATTCTACACTGACACACATTGGGTGGCTTTAAGTCATCTATAACCACCCTGTGCCTCAGTTTCCCGAGGCTTTGGCCTGGATGTCCACTGTGATTCTTCTAAGGCTCAAAAATCTTACTCTATAAAATTCCCCAAACCAAACTTTGCTACATATTACACCACAACAGTCCTGTCTGAGATAATGGAAATGCTCTGCATCCACTCTGTCCAATATTATAGCCACAAGGCCCGCAGGTCTCAACCAGGGGTGTCTGTGCATCTAAGCACCTGGAGTTAACTCATCTCCTCCAAGAGAAAAGTAAATTCTGAGCTTCAGGGAAGAGAAGACACTAGGGGAGACGCATTTCAGATGGCAGAGAAGGCGCCCTTGACCTTGTCCTTCAGAGAGTAGAAGAGGGGCGGTAAGGTCTCTCTGGAGACCTTTTTAACTGCCATGTCCAGAGAGTGTTACTGGCATCTACCAAGGGGAGACTGGGGTACTGTTCCCTATCTATAATGCACAAGACAGCCCCTCACTGCCCGAAGAATAGGACCCAAAACATTAATACTACATTAGCCTCCTGTGGCTGCTGAGCATTAGAAATGTGGCTAGTGGAAGTGAAGAAGTGAATCTTTAGCTTGGAGACTAGGTGCTAGTGGGCAGCGGCTAACACACAAAACAGTGCAGCTCTACAAGGCAACTCTCCTCATATTCTTTAAAGAATAGTCAGGGCCAACATCATCCATACTCCAATGATCCATTTGCTCACAAAGAAGACATTAGGCATTTTCTTTAATTACAAATCAGGCTTCCCATTGAAGGGAACATATTGCCCCTGGCATAAGCATCTGTTAATGGAACAGGAAATCTTACTTAACAACAACTGTACAAACAACTACAGCAGCTACCAAGAAACAGATCGCAGCTTATTTCTCCCAGAGTGCATTTTACAAGTTAAAAGAAAAAAAGTTATTGAAGATAATCTAAGACCCACGATCCTTACCTATATTATCCTAAAAAAGAAAAGTATTAGCTTTCAAAATCCTTCCCCATAACCTGAACTGACCAAATTAAGACTAGACTGGGAGATCAAAAGGACACTGGATCTCAGAGGACAGGACTGAAAGTACTTAAGTGAAGCGAAGGCCACATGAAAGGGTTTCCCTTTTCAGGGTTGCTAAGGCTCCACTCTTCAGTAGAGAAAAATCTGACTGCAAGGGTTCCCTAAAATTAGTTCCATGTGGATCTTCAGGGAGTTCAATTTAAGAGATCGCCCCTCCCCTACTCTCTGAAGGACAAGGTCAATGGTGCCTTCCCTGCCATCTGAAATGCATCTCCCCTAGTGTCTTCTCTTCCCTCATGGTCAAAATTTACTTTTCTCTTGGAGGAGATGAGGCAAAAGAACAAGCTGTCCACACACAAGTATTTAACAAATGATCTGGAACACCATTAGAGCTGTGAGAACCGCAGATGGGGGGCATGGTAAGCAGCAGAGGGACAGGACGAGGAGGGGGAGAGAGCGAGAGATGATCTGAGAATGTGCGCTGAGTGAACAGTTGAGGACACACTGGGAAGGCAGAGGCTGACCAGAAGAGAAAACGGGACAGAGAGAGGTCTGTAGAGCAGACCACAGGCTGGGAAATGAAGAAAGAAGGCAAGAGTTCTACTCTTAAAATTCTTACCAAAATTCTTGGTGGAAGCCAAGAAAGATCCCAATCAAACCTCTGACCAGGAACCTGGATTCTGATCAGGGGCAGAGTTCTCCAGTCCTGGCCAGGCTGCTGATCATACTTGAAATTAGCTTTGAAATAAATGCACAACTGGACATCTCATGCTCCTTCCAGAAGCACGCCTTTCAAGGTACCATCACTCTTCTCCTACACTCCCCCCCATCCTCTCCTTCATGTGTTTAACCATTCTGTTCAATGCTATATTCTATACCAAAAATCACATGGCCTAGATGTTTAATTAATACTTCCAATGTCGGCTCGGCGCCTATAGCTCAACCGGCTAGGGCGCCAGCCACGTACACCTAAGGTGGCGGGTTCGAATCCCCAGCCCAGACCCGCCAAACAACAATGACGCTGCAACCAAAAAATAGCCGGGCGTTGTGGC
>CAUYTI010148736.1:0-20815 GCA_963575145.1 Galago senegalensis
CGCCTGTGGTCCCAGCTACTTGGGAGGCGGAGGCAAGAGACTCGCTTGAGCCCAGGAGTTGGAGGTTGCTGTGAGCTGTAATGCCATAGCACTCTACCCAGGGGGACAGCTTGAGGCTCTGTCTCAGAAAAAAAAAAAAAAGTAGTGATAGAAGGGAAAATCATTGCCTTGCTCCTGATCTTAATAAGAAAGCTTCTAGTTTAAATTAATATACTCAATACTCCTTTTTATGACTAGTTTCCTCGGGTTACTACATATACCTTTCTCCATCCATTTTACTTTTACTTTTTATGTCTCTTCATATTTAAAGTAGGTTTCCTGTAGACAACCTACAGTTAGGACTTGTTTTTGTCTTATTCTCGAATTCCCGGTCTTTTACTTGGTGCCTTTAAACCATTGTTGTTCAAAGTATCAATATAGTTAAGTTAATATCACCACGTTTTTCATGTTTTATATTTTTTGCCCTTGTTCTTGTTCCCATTTTTATTTACCACTCTTCTGTCTATCATGGTATTAATTGGCATATAAGAAAGAAGAGAAAATAGTATCACATATATATACATATATATGTATATATATATATGCCATATATATCACATTATACATGTGATACCATTTTCTCTTCTTTCTTAGCATTTATATATTTATGACAGTATATATATACATATGTACGTTATACCATTTTATCTTCACATATATATGTGAAACCATTTTCTCTTCATATATATATATATATATATGTGTGATACCATTTTCTCTTCTTTCTTTTCATATGAGTTTCATTTCCTTTTTTTTCTTTGAACTTTCTCTTGTGTCCCTAGAGTTTTTAATATAAATTTACAGCTAATATAAGTACTCTTTCAAACAATATTACCCTGCCTCACAGGTAGTATGAACACAATTTTCTTGATAATAACAAGATAATTCTAATTCCTTCTTCCTGTCCTATGTATCATTGCTGTAATTAATTTCAATTATGCATAAGCACACATTGTAGAATACAGTGCTGCCATCGTTATTTTCAGCAAACTTATTTGCTAAACAAATTAAGACTAACAAAAATAAAATGTGTATTCTATCATCACTTATTCTTTTTTATGTAGCTCCTTCTTCCTCTTCCTTTATTTATGTAGATTTGAGTTTCTCAGCTGTGTTAATTTCCTTTTCTTTTGAGTTTCTTACTTGCATTATCTTCCTCTCTCTAAAAAACTCCTTATAACATGTCTTGCCAGGCATGTCTACTGGTAACAAATTCTCTCAACTTTTGTTTGCCTGAGAAAGCCTTTCTTTCTCTTTCATTTCTGAAAGGTAATTTTAAAAGATACAAAATCTTAGGTTGATGGTTTTTCCCTCTCAACAGTTTAAACTTTTTGTTTCCCTGTTTTCTTGTTTGCATGGCATCTCAGGAAAGGCAAACATAATTCTTATCTTTGCTATTCGATAATAAGTAAGCTGTCTTTTCTCTTATAATTTCTTTTGGAATATTTTTCTTTTGTTTGCTTTTCTATAATTTTAAATGACAAATTTTAGGTATTTCTCCTACTTGATGTTCTCTGATATTACCAGACCTGTAATTGAGTATCTGACATTAATTTTGGGAACATTTTAGTAATCATTGTTTGAAATATTTCTTCCTTATTCTATTTTTCTTCTCCTATAACATTCCCAATTCACATATTTACACCCTTTGTGGTTGTCCCAAAGTTCTTGGATAATCTTTTTTGATTTTTCAATTTCCCTCTGTTTGATTTTCAGTTTTGGAGGTTTCTATTTCATATCCTCAAGCTCAGATTCTTTCCACACTTATGTTGCTAACAAGCTCACAAAAGCTTCTTCATTTCTTTTAGAGTATTTCTAATCCTTAGCATTTCCCTTTGGTTTATAGAATATTATCTTTCTGATTAGATTTTCCATGTGTTCTTGCATGTTGATACCTTACTAGAGTTCTTAGCATGTTAACCAGAGTCATTTTCAATTCCTAGTGTAAGTCAAACAATTCTGCCATGTCTAATTGTGTTGTAGCTCTGTCTGCTCAAATTGTCTTATGCCTTTTAATATGTCTTGTAATGTTTCCTTGAGTTATGAGAAAAATCTGGATATGATGTGCTGGGTACAAGAAAATGCTATAAATTAGGCCTTTGGTATGGGGGTAAGCTGTGGCAGAAGCATTCTATAGTTAAAACTCAGGTTTTTGTGTGAATTTGTCCCCTTAGACTATGAACTATTCATGTACTTCTCAATCCCCCACTGCTTAGGTAGCACAGAAAATCCAGAGTGGGCTCAATTTAGGTATTATTTTTTCCCATGTTAATTAGGCTCTGATAAAATCTTTGGAGTCTAGGCACCTGTAGCTCAAGTAGCTGAGGCACCAGCCACATACACCAGAGCTGGCAGGTTTAAATCCATCCCAGGCTTGCCAACCAACAATGATAATTATAACCAAAAGAAAAAATAGCTGGGTGTTGTGGTGGGTGCCTGTAGTCTCAGCTACTTGGGAGGCTGAGGCAAGAGGATCGCTTAAGCCCAAGAGTTTGAGGTTGCTGTGAGCTGTGATGCCATAGCACTCTACCCAGGGAACAGATTGAGACTGTCAAAAAAAAAAAAAAAAAGGTCCTTATTGAGAATGATAGAATGTTCCTATATATTAAAATTTTCTTCCCCTGCTCTTGCTGGAAGCATAAGAAATTTTTCTCTAATGTTCACTGTGAGAGGCTACTAAAATTTCAAGAGGTACAACTCAGAAGAGTGTGCCCCCTACAATGACTGGGTCCCCCTGGTGCTTTTATTTCTCAGGCTTGTCCATAGTCAGCTTTTAGCAGGTCATCAATTACAGCCCAGCATCCATGTCCCGGCACTGTTACTTACAGAGATTTTAATTGTTTTTCTCTTCCAGGAAGTTGTGATTATTTATTTTCTCCTACCTGTCTCTTTAATTTGGGAAGCAGTAGTTTGTCGTGTTGACTTCAGTTTTCTTCTAGTTATGAGAAAAGTTGTTGACATTTCAGTTTATTCAGCTTTTTTCTTGTTGTTATGACAGAGTTGTGTCTTCCAAACTTTTTAAATTACAGATGCAAAACTCTTTTTTTAGTAATTTTTTAATACTTCTTTGTTCCCTGCAAAGACATTCAAGTTTTTCCTTTCATTCTTTGAATTTATTAAACAGATTTGTTTTAAAAAATTATGTCTGATAGTTTTAACATATAAAACAATTTTAGCCTTATGCACTGTCTATTATTTATCCTGGTTATTACTTAGTGGACTGATTTACTTGTGTCATTTTTGCCTGTAAGCTGTTTGACTTTAATAGACCTTAATCCATGGTCATTTTTAGGTGTTCCTTGATTTGAGTTTCTCCAGACAGGATTTACATTTGCTTCTGTCTCCTGCCTGGAGCCACTACTAACCAAGACCACTTTAAATTTAATTCCCGCTTTGATGTTTGATGTTTTTCACAGAACACAGGTAATGTGTTTGGATTTAAAAAAAAAAATCAGAGCAATGTTAGGATTTTGAATTTTCAAAAGAGATTTTATTTCTTTTGCCAAAGTTGAGGCAGCCAAGCATCCTTTGGGTGTCCACTTCAATGCGTCTTATTTCTTGTTGAATCTTACCCTAAGAGTATACAATTCTAAGCTTGGAATCCCAGGATTCATGGAGGGTTCTTCAGATTTCCCACTTCTCCCGTGTTTTCCAGTGTTCAGCTGTCATTTCAGAAATATAGCAAAAACTTCCAAGTGAAACCACTTTTAACAATCTTTTTTTTTTTTTAATGTTTGAGATTCCTCTTTTCAGTTAATTTATAAGTTTCTTTCTGTACGCTTCATCAGACTGTGATAACATTGGGTTACAACGTATCTGGGGTTGTTTGTTTCTATGGTTCTAGCTGTTTCATTTTAGAAAACCATTTGAATTTATGAGCTTCCATACTACAGAAGCATGTTTCTTTTTATTTTAACAATATTCCCAATTTGTAATGTGCTTTAACTGTTTATTTGGTGTTTTCCTCACATCTCACTTACTTACCAATACATCCCAGCAGCCAGCAACCAGTCAGTTATATAGCATTTGTCTGGTAATTCTTAGCAGATTAAAGATTTCACCAGATTCTTTCAGAAGTGTCTCAGCACAAGTCTTTATACCTATGTATTTAGTTCTCCTATCATTTCCTTACCATGTCCTGAATAAAATTTCTTTCCAAAATATAAATGAAATAGCATGCGTGGTACAGAAAGTGCAGTGTATGACACACCTGAAAGTCAAGATGCACTAGTTATAGCCTGCTTTATCCTAAGCGATGTCCTACTCTGTTAGAGGTCTGTTGCACAATCACAGATACACATTTATCATTTCTAGGTTTTATGATTTAATCTTGGCTTCTTTTAATGATTCTTTTGCATTATAAACTGCATAAACGCTTCTGCATATAAAACAGTAAAATTATACTAAACAGCTGAATTATTTTCTCCTATGGTATGTAATCTCCAATGAAAGGCAGACATAATTGAAATTCGTCACTAATGAACAAGTTATTGAGACAAAATCTTTTTCAAATTATTGATATTGTTTTATATAAGGATCTGAAGAACATGAGAAATATTAAAATAATGTTATGTTTACATAATATTGACATTTTGATAAATTTTAATATCTTAAAAGCTAATTTCAGTTTCAACAAGCACTAATGTCTAATACCTTTTATGTTATTAAAATATGTGTAGCTTTTTTTTTTTTTTGGAAAGTGTGTCAATGATCAAGCTTTGTAAACTTTTCTGTAAAAAGGTTCTCATTTAATAAGCAGTGTTAATACAGGCGTTACTTTTCTTGATGGAATTAATCAATTGGAAACAAACTACAATTTCCAAAGTAAAGTTTAGATACACTGATGTTACAGTGAACCAATAAATGCAACTTCAGATTTCAGTTGTCTTTATGATACTACTTCATTAACTTCAAAGGCATTATTTAAAAAATTAGAAGAAAATAATAGAAAAAGATGAATCACTTTTCCTTAATTGAATATATCATAAAAAGTATACTAGTCAGTTTACATTAGAGTTAAAATTTCAACTCAATAAATGGAGTTTAATTTAACCTACCTGCAACTCAATATGCAGAAAGGAAGAATGGAGCTTTGTTAAGAGGGATAAGTAGAATTTTTAGCAAAAAAAATTAAAGGATTATAAATAAGAATTCTAGGCATCTTTGCTAAGGAAAAGGAAGGTATAAATTCTTTCTTTAAAGAATTTTAAATGTAGGTATCAATCTTATAGACACCAATTAGCTGTGAGTGAAAAATGCAGAGATGAGAAATAATAAAATCCCATTGTTCTCTTAAAAAGAATTATTCCTGTATTTAAGAAAGGTTGCCTGGTAAGGAGTGACAGGATGGCAGGCCAGAGACATCAGATGCCAGATCATCTCAGAAAGAAGGAAAAGTTTAGATGAGAAAAAAATCGATCAGTTATAACTCAAAGAGAAAAACATCAGAACTTGCCAGTGATGCTATGGGAAGAAGTTGCAGAGCAGAATAAGAAAGCATGAGACATTGGCAGAGCTCAAGCTACAAGAGGTTTGGAGCCTGCTGAAAAGGGTAGGCGTGAGGGTTTGTTTCTCCCTCCCTCCCATCTCTGGCAGTCAGCATCTCCTGAGGTGCTGGAGACCCCTTTTTACCTTCACAGCCAAAAAGCAACAGCTGCCAATGAACTGGAAACTTCTTAAGGACAAAGCACTAAATTGACAACCCCATTGGGGTCACTTCCTAAGCCAAGATGGAAGCCACTGTATTGCTTCTTCACCCAATGAAGCACCTTTCTTCTCCCCCTAGAGATTCAGCCCCTCAGTTTCCCTCTCACTCCTCCCTACAAAAACATTTCCCAACTCTGGCCCGGACTACAAAGTTACATGAGCCAGTAGGTCCCAGGGAATCTGTGTGACCTGAGAACCTGGACATTCTTGATAAGCTTTTTTCTGGAGAGGAGGACAGAGATGAATAGAGTCCCTGCTGTTCTCTACTCAGACTTTGTCTTCCCCTGGTAACCCCACTTGTGGTTACCAAGACAGTTGAGGCTGGGATCTCAGAAATACCTGCTTTCCCTCTACTGATGCATCCATCATATTGAGCCTTCCATGGAGAGGGGGCTCAAACCTTTCTTCTTAAAAACTGGGAGCATCCTTCTTGAAACGCAGACTGTGCACTCCCTGCTTATCAGGTCTCCCCAGTGACACTTGCCGGCAGCTCATCGGAGCAGGGCACACATTGACATGGAGAAACATCAAACCTGCTTGAGTAGCACATCAGCTACTGAGCACTAGTGTGCTTCTTTCTGGCATGGGGCTGCCAGGAATTAATCTTGTATGCCCATAGCATTTGATCTTCTTGCTCAGGAGCACAGAGTAGAGATATGTGAACTAATCTTGGGAGGCAAGGGATCCCCCTCAAGCAGAATGGAAAACCGTAAAGTGTAAATCTGACCCTATCCCTACCCACAAAGGACCCCTCCCCCCACAGGAAGGCTGTGCTCTCAGCCTAGGTTGGAATCCAAGGACAGGGAAGCTCCAAGCCTGCAGTGCTGTAGTTAGGTGGTTTGGGCTCCTGCCTGCCTGCAGATATCAGAGAGAAATCATGGAATAGCAGAAGAGGAGAAGAGCAAAACCACCTCTTGAGCCTCAGAATATGAATCTCAGATGGCCCCACCATCACAAGCCTAGTTTTTGGCAAGTGAGAACCCTCCAAACCCTGCTGAGAACTTATTGGCTTTTAGGGAGCCAGAGGGCAGTCTCATCTGACCTAGCTTCAGGCAGTATGTGTCTCCCATCTTCCTCAGCTCTTGTGGAGAATAGTGATTCACCTAAATATTTCAGTGTCTTGTATACTACCTAGTGCATTTGAGTGCTATTCCTGAGGGGCAAGAGACAGTCACAGGACCCCCAAACAATACTGCTTCTGAGTTTTGTCTTGTTGTTGTTTTGTTTTTTGAGACAGTCTCAAGCTGTCGCCCTGGGTAGAATGCCATGGCAACCTCACAGCAACCTCCAACTCAGGCTCAAGCGATCCTCTTGCCTCAGTTTTTCTATTTTTAGTAGAGATGGGGGTCTCACTTTAGCTCAGGCAGGTCTTAAACTCTTGAGCTCAAGTAATTCACCCACCTGGGCCTCCCAGAGTGCTAGAGTTGCAGGCATGAACCACCACGCCCAGCCTTACAGCTGTTTTTTTCTGGCAAGTGTCACCTGCAGGCTTGGAGACCAATTTTGTATAGCCTTTTAAATATGTAATGACTCAATTATACCATATGTGGTTGTTACTTACCCACAGAACAAACTATGGCCTCATAAAATAAACCAATATGATTCACACTTTTAAGAGCAAAGGTCTAGAGAAAGAGAAAGAGAAAGGATGTCAACATCTTCTGTTCCTCCTCATCAATAAGAGACAGAGATCACTGCTACAACTTACAAACAGCTAGCAACTGAGAAAACCTCCCACACAAAGGATATCTGCAACCAAGGCCTCCATCTGCAACCTAGCCCCCGATCAAAACATCCACAAACAAACCAAAAGTTCCTACCCCAAATATGCTACAGACACAGTAGTACTAAAAAGCCCTCCCTAAATGAAAAATAGAATCCAAAACTGAGAAATAATAGCTGCTCCACTTGAGAAGAAATAGCTCAAGAGCTTCAGAGGTGGGAAAAATCAAACCTTTTGCTAGATTTACAAGGAGAAAAGAGTTACAGAATAAGATCAATCAGAAATGAAAAAGGATATATTACTGATACCACAGAAATAGAAAATATTATCTGCAAGTATTAGGAAACTATCTCTGCACATAAGCTAAAAAATATGGAGGAAATGGACACATTTCTGGAACCATGCAATCTTCCACTTCCAAGACTGAATCAGAAAAAAGTAGAACTTTTGTACATATCAAGTAATGAGATAAAAAGCATTAATAAAAAATTCTGCTAATATAATAAAATCAAAGAAACAGTTCCACAGCCCAGTTTTACCAACTCTATAAAGTGAAGCTGGTACCCATACTGCAAAATTTTACTATAATATTGAGAAGAAGAGAATTGCCCCAACTCATTTTTCAAGGCCAGTACCACTTTTGTTCCAAAGCCAGAAAAGGGCACAATATGAATATATATACAAAAATCCACACTAAAAAGTTAGCAAACCAAACTCAGACATCAAACTATTGCTTGTCACTGATGATATAATCTCTATAAAATCCCAAAGATTCCATAAAGAGACTACTGCAATTACTAACTAAATTCTGCAAAGTCTCAGGATACAACATCAATGCACATAAATCAGTATCATTTCTATACACCATAAATTTCAAGCTGAGAGTCAAATCAAATACTCAAGCCATTTACATTCCTCCAAAGAAAATGAAATATCTTGGAACTTACTTAACAAAAGAGGTTAAAGATCTCTACTAAGAGAACTGTAAAATATCGAGGAAAGACTTTGCAGATGGTACAAACAAATGGAAAAACATACCATGTTCCTAGATCAGTAGAACGAACATTTTAAATGTCCATGTTAATCAAAGTGATTTACAGATTCAATGCAATTGCCATCAAAATACCAATGACATATTTGACAGATCTAGTAAAAATAATTCTATACTTCATTTAAAACCAGGAAAGAACCTGAATAACTAATGTTAAATAAAAACAAAAAAACCTCTGGTGGCATTAAATAACCAGAATTCAGACAACACTGCAGATCTATAGTCACCAAAAGAGCATGGTTTGACATATAAATGGAGACAGAGACAAATAGAAGAGAACATAAAACCCATAAATAAAGCTATCCAGACATAGCTACCTTCCGTTTGACAAAGTATTTAATAATATACCCTGGCAGAAAAAAAAAACTATTTGATAATGGTGGTGAAATAATTTGATAACTACATGCAGAAGAATGAAACAGGATCCATACCCTTGAGCATTCACAAAAGTTAATTCAAGATGTAAAGATTTAAATCTAAGAACATGAAACCATAATACTTCTAGAAGAAAATGTAGGATAAACTCTTCTACATATCATCCTAGGCGAAGTATTTATGACTAAGACCCCAGAGGCGATTACAGCAATAACAAAAATAAATAAATAAATGGGACCTGATGAAATTAAAAAGTTCTGAACAGCTAAGGAAATAATCAACAGAGCAAATAGACAATGTACAGAATGGGAGAAAATATTCCCAAGCTATACATTCAATAGGGACAAATAACCAGAATTACAATGAACATAAACAAATAGTAAAATACTATTAAATAATATATATACTATATTACAATGCAATAAAGGAATAAAATTTCATCAGGTTTTGTATGAATATGCTTTTTCTAAAAGTTCCAGGATTCCATCCGGGCTTCACAATATTTGTAACTGCTATTTCTCTTCCGTATTCTCCAGTCAGATTTTTTCAGCTCTTTCCTTGTCTTTTAACATATTGACACTTGAAATGTATTAATCAATTATTTTGTCAAATGCCCTTCAATTTGAGATTATGTGCTGATGTCTCCTCATAGCAATAGAACAGTGCCAGTTGTTTTGAAGAATACCTTAGAAACCAGACTGTCATCTATCCAGGGCATCGTCTCCAGTGGTTCATGTCTTATTCAGGTGTTGTTAGCCTTGATAACTCAGTGAAGGTGGCTTTAAATTTACTATCTTTTTCCTTTAATTAATAAATATGCTAAGAGAGATACTTTGGGATTATGAAAGCCTTATTTACCTCAAACTTTTGTCTGATAATTTTAGCATCTATCACTGGTCTTATCTCAAAAGTTATTAGTGTGGTAATTCCCTAGTGTGATTATTCTATTTTCCACTTATATTGTACATTTATCAATTAGAATTATAAGGGAGAAGAGACATTGTTTCCCATATATTTATTTAGTATATTATTTTATCAGAATAGGTTTATGAATATGTTTGTTCTTCTATGGGTTGAAGTCCAGTACTATTATTATTTGTTTTTCTGTTCATTTGATTTCTAGTTTTGGCCACTTGGAGTTTTTTTTTTAATTTTTTTATTAAATCATAACTGTGAACATTTATGGGCTACAATGTGCTGATTTGATAATGTATCTCAAGATCAGAGATTCTTCACATTCATGGCTTCTCTGTTATTTGAACAAGCCTTTTGACCAAGGCTTCCCTCCTTCCCTCCCTCCCTTCATTCCTCTCTCCTCCCTCTTGTCTTCCTTCCTCCCTCTCTCTCTCTTTTCCTTCCTTCCTTCTTTCCTTCCTTCCTTCCTTTCTTCCTTCCTTTCTCCTTTTTACTTACAGGTGAAATAAGTTGCTCATACTGTACATACTGCAATCATCCACTTTTACAGGGAATCATGATTCCTTTTATCTGGGAATGGCATTTAAAAAGTAAAATGGTGTACTCATTGTTACTACAGAGTTATTGCTTGCAGCATACATATGAATATATGAACATCAATATTATCACGTTTCTTTTTTTCTTGTGGAAACATACATATGTATGTATACATACATGTGTATACAAACACATAGATCTACATACTAAAATCGTGAGTTTATACTATTTTATGGAACATAAATCAGCACAAAGATTTGATTTGATGTTGAACATGTATCTAATATGTGCTCACTAGATACAAAGCCAATGTAGCAGCTGGAGGAAACTTTAGGTCAGGTGTGGGGTTTTATAAACACATATGTGATAAGATATGCACAGGTGTGGTAGAGGAGTAAGCTTAACAATAAAATTTTAAGCAGCAGAAATATAACATAGTGAGGAAGAAATGAACGGATCACAAATGATCCTTTTGTTCACAAAAGGGTTAACTAAATTGCATGGGTCACTGTGACCAGAGCAAAATAAGGCAAGACTCAATTCAGCTATTTAATAACAGAGATACCTCTCTAGAAAAGATCAATAAAGGGTACACAGGAATTAAAAGAAAAACTCCACATCAATTCATTCTTTATCACAAGTTTGAATGAGGAAACAGAAATGTGAACCGAGATGTTTTCTCAAAACATCAATAGGAAGAATAGAATATGTAATGGAAATGATTTTTTAGTGTGACTGATAGTAATACTGAGAAATTTAATCACAGATCTGAAAGCTATTAAAGTTTATTGTAAAATTCAACCTGAGGAATATTTTGTTTTTAATTGGATCTGATAATGAATTGGAGCTGGCAATTAGAATGACAATTCAATTTTGAATATAATGAATACATGTAAGCTTTACCACTTTAATGCTACTAAGTAACAAGTGAGATTAGAATGAGACAGTGCATCCTAATAGTTGATAAGTTACTGGGCACCTTGTGACAAAAGCGAGCTGTGGGTAGTATCAGTGGGGTAAAGAAAAGTGTATTTCCACTGACCACTTGTGTGGGCTATGCTTTGTGTCAGCATGTGACTTAGCCCACCACCATTTGGAAGAAAAAACAGGGACCTCTGTAGCACTCCTAAGAAATCCTTAGATGGAGTTACCTGCAAATAATCAGACCTGGCATGGTGGAAATTGTGTGCATTTGTGAGTATAATGTGTACAATAAACAGGTCCCATGACTTGACAGAGTACAAACAGAATAGTAGCTCCTCAAAGATGTCCAAATCCTTTTCCCTGGGCTTCATGAATATGCCATCCATACATTACTGAAGGGATTTTACACATGTCTAAGGATATAAACCTGGCAGTGAGGAGATTATCTTGATAATGCAGATGTGTCCAATCTAATGACTTAAGTCTTTTTTTTTTCTTTTCTTTTTTTGTGAGACAGAGTCTCATTTTGTTACCCTTGGGAGAATGTCGTAGTGTCACAGCTCACAGCAAACTGAAACAATTCTCTTGCCTCAGCCTCCTAAATAACTGGGACTACAGGCACCTGCCACAATGCCGGATACTTTTTAGACACAGGGGCTTGCTCTTGCTCAGGCTGGTCAAGTCATTAAAATCTAAGATGGTAAGTGAGAAGGATTCTACTTGCCATTGCTGGCTTTGAAGCAGATGAAGGTGGCCATAAACTAAGGAATGAGGTGACTTCTAAAAGCAAGGATTGGCCCACAGTTTACAACCAATGGGAAAATAGAAACTAAGATCTGTAATTATGAGGTTCAACAAAAGCAAAACAACTACATTTCACCACAGATGTCACCTAGAATCTGTGACAGAAAGGAGATCTGACATCTTGATTCCATCCGTGTGAGACCTGCATCAGAATTCTGATCTATGGAACTGTAACATATTAGAATACTTTGGTTGTTTTCAGCCTAAGTAGTGTCGTGTAACAGCAGCAGAAGGAAATTAATACACTAGATTTTCCCTGAATTCTGTATGTATTAAGAAGTTTGAGAGAGTTTACTCAGGTGAAATACTTAAACTGAAAGCAAAATTACACGAAAATGGTGAGAGGGAAATACAACTTTGCTGAGCACTGATGATGTTTCAAATGTGTTAAGTATCTTAAAAATTATCAAACATAATCACCTCAATAACCCTTTGAATTAGGTTTCATTTTGATCATTCTATATGCTATGGGAAAACTAATATTTAGTTGGAGAGGTTTAATCTAATTCTAAGAATGTATAATTATGAAAGAGTGAGATTGAAATTTTTAGCTAATGCAGGTCAGGCTCCGAAAGCCTTCTCAAGTACGAGGCCATGTTCCCTACCACGCCTGGTCTGTGTCAAGCTCTGTGATATGTGCATTATCTTATCTACTACCCGTCACAAATAATTTTGTTGAACTTGACTATGAGCAAGCACCCTGAAGAAGTTTTTTAAAGATAAACTTGGAAAAAAGACTGAGTCTTAATGGATGGGAGATGAGTAATATTTAGTTTTCCAGAGAATGGCAAGGAAAGCAGAAAGAAAGTCAGAGGTACATTTGTGTTCAGTTGTTGTGTGTTCTTTTTAATATAAAAAATGATGGAAACACCAAAAATTCTGTGTGTATAATATGAAATGTGTATACAAGACCATGCACATCTTAAAGTTTTAGCATTGTTCTTTGATGTTATTTATATAGGCTATTTGGTCTTTCATGGCCATTATGTTAAAATAGAGTCATTCATTAACCAATGCAGCAAGGAAGTTTGACTGGTAGTCAAAGGTGATGTAAGCAACATATCAGCCGTCTAACCAAAGGATTTTTGTCTCGTATTTATAGTCCATAGCAGAATATTCTATTTACATTCAAGAAGTACAACCTGGAAGTAACTTTTGGGATGCACGTATAAGAACATAAGCAACCTTTGTGATTTTGTAGCAAATAGTCATTATGAAGATAAAATCCTAGGTAAATTTTGACTGCCACACCACAAAGCAATAATGCTCCATTTCCATTCTTTCTTTCCTTTCCTTTTTATTTACTTTTTTGGCTTGTCACCAGAATGAAATATTGGCATTTACATGCTTCATTTATTCAGTGAAGTATAGTAATATGCTGTACTACTTTGACCTTTTTGAAAGTCTGAAATTTAATTAGTTGACTATTTTCCACAAGTCATCATCTCAACTTCATTGAGTTGTGAGAAAGGATAGGATAGCCATAAAATGTGTGAAAAATGATTAAGGATTTAACATTTCATATGTCTTTAATCCTCGCGATGCTCTCGGTTCTGTCTCAGTAATCTCAGATGCATCAGCAGCATCTGATCATATTGAAGTCATGGTAATGCAGCCCAGGGTTCATTACAACACATAGCTTGATGCTTAAAAACTGCAACTCTCATATTTCTAGAAAATGATGCCTTTTTGGTGAATGTATTGTGTACTAGGGAAAGAGAAAGAAGATATTTTGAGTATGGGAGATGTATCATTTTGATATCTAGGGGGTTTGCTCTTTACAGCTATGAAATAAAGGGCAGTTACAGAGATAAAGGAATGCTATGAATCACATGAATAAAACTGTCTGTCTAGTGTGTGCTGCTATTTTTAAAACAATCTATTAGTCTCAACTATATGTTTTCTAACTTCATCAACTAATGTATGAATAAGAATCACTGATCCTGTAGCATATGTATAAAATGCTAAAGCACAGACTGGTTTCCATCTGATATAAATGCGTGGATATTAGAAATTGGAGAGTCAGTGCTTCTGTTAAATAACTGTATTTCTTGCTAACAAGTCTCCTATTCTGGAAATAACTTTTAAACATACATGATATTAATCATAATGACTTACCTTTTATATTCCAGAGTGTATTCATTTTGTGTAATATGATAGTCATCATCAGCGCATGTAGTATTTTAAGGTGAATGGTAGATATTCTAGCTTTCTAATTCTTTACCAAGAAAGAGCTTTAGAAAATAGTTTTTCTCTGTTACTTACTAGGCATCATATATATTTTTTTCTTGTATACTGTACACAAATTTAAAGAAAAAAGTGAGATTTTTAACAAAGATACTTTATTATACCAATGAGCACTTGAAATGATCTGTAATGACATAACAAGCTTTTTACCAAGATTTTAAAATATATCATTTTAAAACTTGTCATCTGTCTTTGGCTTATAGAATTCAAGAGACAAAGGGCTCTTGCTTACCATCACCATGACCTGCTTATAAAAAGAGAGAAAGAGAGAGAGAGATACGAGAAGATAGGGTATTATTATGTTTCTAATGATTCGGAGAGGCAGGCTTAAAGTCAGAAAGATTTTTCTTTTAAAATCTTCATAGTTTCACCTTCCCCTACATTCTCATTGGTCTTGAAACTGTGCTGCCTGTGGCTAAATTCATTTCTCCATGCCACTGAATCAAATACTAATCAGAATCTTTCCCCTAAAATGCCATATTTTAGAATAATTCTACTCTACTTATGCACTTTGTACTAATTGGAACTCTTTAATTAAGCCAAGTGAGCAATCCACGAATTGCTACAAAGTAATTCACATCAAGAGAATGGTTATATACAGTGTAATAATTCAAGTTGGTGAATATATTTTTATTATTACAAAGTAATATTTTTAAGAAGGTCATTTCTTTGAGAAATCACAAGAGGACACATTATACTTTACAATACTGGTTTCCTAAAATGATCATGATTCTGTGAAACACAGAAGCTAAGCTCAATGGGGGAATCTCTAGATGCCAAATTCGTTAATTTTCCCTCAGAGTCAACATGTCGCATAATCTGTTGGCTTCTGTCTTGTAATGGCAGAATATAGGAGTGAAAAAAATATTTACATATACGTCTTTTGATTTTTTTCCCTAAATACAAAATGATACTCTATAGATAAACTGTGAAACATTTGGAAAATTATTTTCTGGCCACACAGAATCTGATTTCCTTTGTAATCATATGTGGTATGAACACAGATATGTCTGTCTTCTAGGACTAGATTGTGATATTCATGAGTGATCATGGAACATGTTAAGTGATGAATTATTTTTTATTATGACAGTTCTCATTAGGCATTTAGGATGCTTCTTACATGACTTAGAGCCGTCCATAAATTAAGACTTTTCCATGACATCTTTTCCGTCCAAATTCTCATTCCCAGGTAGTATTTGATGTGCTCATATATCATCTTTCATTAAGACTCTGCCTAAGAAGTTAGGGATGAGATATTAGCATTATGCAATATATTCTCCAAAGCAAATTCCAAATTATTTTTATATTAATAATTCATTATTGATATCTTCTTTGGTGTTTTACTAGAGAATTTGAAACAGCTTTAAGTAAACTTTAAGTCCCTTTCCTTGATATTTTTAAAAGACTCTAGTGCATCAATGTACATAGTTAACATTCAATTAAAAAAAAAAAAAGACTCTAATGAGGACTATAACGTTTTCACATAGTATTTACATGATATAAACTGGTGGTAAGTGGTTAAAATGATGCACCTCAGCCATTGGCAAAATGGCAGTACATTTTTTTATTTGCCTTTAATCTTCTTTGTAATGTGTATTTGTGTGTGCGCATGCACGGTTCCTGATGCCAACTCACACCGGGTGTAAACCTTGTTGTCTCCTGGATTCATCATTGGATTACCTGTAAGGATAACAGATCCTATGAGTTTCCTGTTGAGGTCGGCTCTCAGAATCATGGACCATGGTGTTTTCGGTTGTTTTTGCCTGTGTTTTCTGGATGGCATGATGCAGTCATTTCTTCTATAAACTCCCTAAATATTGGAATTTGCCTCAGTGCTTTGCCTTTTTCCCCAGATTCTTTGGATTTATTTTAAAGTTAATTAGACTACATTGGAATGGCACATATGCTCAGAAGTCTTCATGTTCTGTATTTCCTCTGGAAACTGTCCTAAAATAATGACCCTTGATTTTAGCTTTTTGTTTAATGTTTCCGCCTTGAGGTCCAACAAGGGCCACACATTTGAGAACCTCGTCTTTTGTTTGCTTGATTTCATCATCAGTCTCCATTTTTCGGCTTTACTATTTCTCTCAAGACAATTCCATTTAATCACTTAGGTGTGAAGACTGAGTCTAAGGCTACATTTTCTACCTGGAAATTTAAGGTCACATAATTTCTATTCTTACATTATGAATAGAATCTTTCCCATCCAATATTTTTAGATTTCCAATTAACTCTTTTGAAACCTATAACAACAGAACTCGCACTTTTTCCCTTTTAAACATCCATTCATTTTGCTTCCTAGTATCTTGTATAAGCTGACAGGTTGACTATAATAAACCTCAAGTAATAATTTTCAGTAGGAATCCTGTGATATTTATCTGGCTCCTAATTATAATCTTACATAAAGGAACAAAAAGCAGCAATGAAAACAACTCATCTTTTACCTAGGCCTATATTTTACCCTGCGTGGTCTTAAAACATTTACTAGAATTTATATTTATCAAAATTAAACAATATGTAGGCGTTCTTTTAAGTTGATCTTTTTAGTTATTATGGCTATGAAATAAATATTTGCAGCTTAAACAGCTATATACCTTTGTGCTGAAGCAGACAAAATGTATACCTTCACAGTACACTCTAAAATTATGTATCTTATTGATCTGTTGATCTATTAATGCATATGTACATGTTCTTTGTAAGCATTAGAGTTCAGCTGTACTCTTAATTTCTAATATATATTAATAACCTTTACCTTATTTCAGTGCAATACTTATCCTAATTTCTGTTGAGAAAAAGAAATATTAATTGATAATTGTCTGAAGGTTGTATATTATTTCTTCTTTTAAATTAATTTCTGGGCCAATTGTAGTGACTCAGACCTATAATTCCAGCACTCTGGGAAGCCAAAATGAGGAGATTGCTTGAACTTAAGAGTTCGAGTCCAGCTTGAGCAAGAGTGAGACCCTCTTTCTACTAAAAATGAGAAATTGAGGCAACTGGCTCATCTGAGCCCAAGAGTTAGAGGCTGCTGTGAGCTATGATGCCACTGCACTCTACCCAAGGCAACAGCGTGAAACTTTGTCAAAAAATATAAAATAAAATAAAGTAAAACAAAACAAAACAAAATAATTTCTAGATTAGGTAAGTCTAGTATGTTTAAATTATATTATTTTGATCACCTAAGAACAGGACGCCAAAACTGGTGTTTTTTTCCTGGTTCATTCACTAGATCACAGTTATTCTAAAATATAGATTCATGATCCATCAAGGGTGCTGTGTATGGGGCTAAGGTCGCCGGATCCCATAGGTTGTTAGCTTGTATCCGTAAGCAATATCTTCATTTTACACTGAGACAAACACAGAGATAGGGTTGTCATTCTCTCTATCTACTTGGGTTTATATCTGGGAGGAAAACACCGTTATATAATTTTTTAAATCAATGTGTTTGTCATTTTAGGTCAAATGTCTAGATGGACCATAAATTGTGTGATAGACACACCCTACTGTAACCCCAATGAGAGCCCTGTATGCTCCCTTCACCTTTAATCCCTTCACCTGGACAAAATATGTGTCTTGCTTCTAACAAATAGACCATAGAAGTGTGAGGAAATGTTACTCCCATAACTATACATTATATAAAACTCTGACTTAGAAGAATGGAACAAGAGATTTTCCTGCTAGTTTTTATTATTATTATTATTAAATCATAGCTGTGTACATTAATGCAATCATGGGGTACAATGTGATAGTTTTACATACAATTTGAAATGCTTTCATCAAACTGGTCAACATAGCCTTCACAGCATTTTCTTGGTTATTGTGTTAAGACATTTATATTCTATCAGAGAAATGCAAATCAAAACTACTTTGAGATATCATCTAACTCCAGTGAGATTAGCCTATATCACAAAATCCCAAAACCAGAGATGCTGGCATGTATATGGAGAAAAGGGAACATTCCTACACTGCTGGTGGGAATGTAAACTAATACGTTCCTTTTGGAAAGACATCTGGAGAACACTTAGAGAACTAAAAATAGACCTGCCGTTTTACCCTGCAACTTAGGCATATTCCCATTATGAAAGTAATTTATACCTTTTATATGAAAGCTATAACCTAATAACAGCCTAAGAATATGGGGAGGAGGGAGGTAGAGGAGAGGGGGAAATGGGTGGAGGGAGGAGGATTGGAGGGATCACTTCTGAGGTTTATCTTACAAGGGTACAAGTGAATCTTTCTAAGAGTAGATGTGAACGTTTTAGAACAATAACTAAGAAAATGACATGAAGGCTATGTTAACCAGTTTGATGGAAGTATTTTGGATTGTGACAGCTCCACATTGTACCCTAGAAGTGCACTAATGTACATAGTTACCATTCAATTAAAAAAAAAGACATTTATATTCTAGACCTAGTAAATTTCACATGTACCCTTGTAAGACACACCGTAGGCATGGTCCCACCAATTACTCTGCTTCCACTCATCCTCCCCTCCTTCCCCTTCCCCCTCCCCTTCTTCTTGGGCTATAATTGTGTTATAGCTTTCATAAGAAAGCTATAAATTGGTTTCATAGTAAGACTAAGTACATTGGATACTTTTTCTTCCATTCTTGAAATACTTTGCTAAGAAGATTATGTCCCAGCTCCATCCATGTAAACATGTGAGAGGTAAAGTCTCCATCTTTCTTTAAGGCTGGTGTACATATACCACAGTTTATTGATCCATTCATGGGTCGATCAGCATTAGGGCTTCTTCCATGACTTAGCAATTATGAATTGGGCTGCAGTAAATATTCTGGTACATATATCTTTGTTTTAATGTGATTTTGGTCTTCTGGATATATACCTAGTAAAGGAATTGTTGGATCAAATGGCAGGTCTATTTTTAGAACTCTAAGTGTTCTCTAAACATCTTTCCAAAAGGGACATATTAGTTTGCATTCCCACCATCAATGTAGAAGTGTTCCCTTTTCTCCTCATCCATGCCAACATCTCTGGTTTGGGGATTTTGTGATATGGGCTAATCTTACTGGAGTTAGATAAAATCTCAAAATAATTTTGATTTCCCTTTCTCTGATGATTAAGGATGATGAGATTTTTTTCATGTGTCTGTAGGCTGTGCACCAGTCTTCTTCAGAGAAGTTTCTCTTTAAGTCCCTTGCCCACCCTGACATGGGATTACTTGTTCTCTTCTTGCTAATGCTTTTGAGTTCTCTGTGGATTCTGGTTATTAAACTTCTGTTGGAGACATAACCTGCAAATATCTTCTCCCATTCTGAGGGCTGTCTGCTTGCTTTATTTACTGTGCTCTTGTCTGTGCAGAAGCTTTTTAGTTTGATCAGGCCCCAGTAGTGTATGTTTGATATTGCTTCAATTGCCTGGGGGGTCATCATAAAATATTCCCCCAAGCCGATTTCTTCAAGAGTTTTACCTGCACTTTCTTCTAGTATTTTTATAGTTTCATGTCTTAAGTTTAAATCTTTAATCAAGTGAGAGTCTATCTTATTTAATGATGAGAGATGTGAGGCCAGTTTCAGTCTTCCGCAGCCAGTTCAGACTTTGCCAGCCAGTTCACCCAGCAACATTTGTTAAGTAGGGAATCTTTTCCCCACTCAATGTTTTTAATTGGCTTGTCAAAGTTCAAATAATGGTAAGTAACTGGGTTCCTCTCTTGATTCTCTATTCTGTTCCATACATCTACCTCTCTGTTTTTATGCCAGTACTATGCTGTTTTGGTCACTGTAGATTTATAGTATAGTCTGAGGTCTCAGCATAATTCCTCCTGCTTTGTTTTTTATTTCTGAGTAATGTCTCGGCTATTCAAGGTTGTTTCTGATTCCATATAAAATGAAGTATTTTTTTTTGAGATCTTTAATGTATTACAATGGAGCTTAATAAGGATTGAATTAAAATTATATATTGCTTCGGGTAATATGGACATTTTAATAATGTTGATTCTTCCCAGCCATGAGCATGGTATATTTTTCCATTTTTTAACATTTTCAGCTATTTCTTTTCTTAGAGTTTCATAGTTCTATTTATAGAAATCTTCTTTCACATCCTTTGTTAGGTAAACTCCCAAATATTTCATCTTCTTTGGCACTACTGTGAACGGAATAGAGTCCTTGACTGTTTCTTCAACTTGACTATTGTTGGTATGTATAATACCAATTTATGAGTGTTGATTTTGTAACCTGAGATGCTGCTGTTTTCCTTGATCACGTCTAAGAGTTTAGTAGTACAATCCCTAGTGTTTTCCAGATATACAATCATATCATCTGCAAAGAGTGAAAGTTTGATCTCTGACCCCATATGGATACCCTTGATTGCCTTTTCTTGCCTAATTGGGATGTCTAAGACTTCCATTACAATGTTAAAAAGCAGTGGAGACAATCATTTCCCGCTAGTTTTGAAGACTCAAATCTGTCTACCTTATGAACTTCAAATGGAAAAAGATCATGAAGGAAATACTGTGATGGGCCCTAAGACTTAAGG